>JAULJZ010216637.1:0-18152 GCA_032270985.1 Heliamphora pulchella | reverse complement strand
TCAACAAAAGTAAACAAATAATTATTTAAAGTCTCTACATAATAAATAAGTCAAAAAGTCAATTCTAGTCAAACTAATTTAATTTAGCTTAAAAGCCTACACTTATTTATTTAATTACTATCAAAATTATGATAAATCTTGAGAAGACTAAATTAATTATAAATACATTAATACAATAGGCTTTAGTAGGTTTAGGTACATAAAATTAATATTTTATGCATTTATATTCACAAAAATGCACTAAAATACCATTTAAAAACCCTAATTAATTACCAAAACAGCTTTTTATCTTTCCAAACCCTGCATGGTCAAAATTCACCTGCCCCAAATCTGATTTTTCATACCTCAAGCCCCTCCCACCTCCCATGTAACCAATGATAAATTAGAAAATTCAAAATTAAGTATCTTCTATCATTTTTCTATAAAAACCAACATGCCAAACACCCTTCCACTTCATGCATTCGGCTGAGAGGTGACAGAGAGAGTTCCCCAAAATTTTGCTAAGTGTCCTCAAGAGAAGAAGAAGAGAAGAAGAAAGAAGGAAGGAATGAGAGGCTAGGGAGTTCAAGGTGTGAGCATTAAAGCTAAGTTCTACTCCTCTTCAACATTTTGAGCATCAAATAAGGTAAGCAACTCCCTTAAACCTTCTGATATTCTCCCCCAAGATAGCCCCCAATCCATCTCTATAACAAACCCTAACAACATAAAACAAAGAATGAGTAAAAAAAAAGGTGTCGTAGGAGTGATTTAGGGACTATTTATGTATGAGTAAGTTTTGTATGTATTTGCATGTGTGTATCTTTGAGTTTTATGGCCTAAACATGTTCTGGAATTTTGGTTTATGTGAGGTTGTAACATGCATGCAAAGAAAATATGTCAAAAATGTACATAACATAAACTAAGCAAGCAAAACCCTAAGAAGCCTGATTTTCTGAACTTGTTCACTTTCTTCCACCTACTTTAAATAATCATAACTAAATGTTAAAAAATCGTCTTAAATTGATTTTTGTGTTCAGATCTAGATTTTTGAGTTATCGTTCCTAAAAAATTGGGTTGAAGTGTTTTCGTTGGATGGAACTCCAGATATTTCATTTTTTCCAAAGAGTATCAGATCTTGACTACTATGAGTTGCAGACCTAAAAACCTTAAGTTAGAATGAGAATTGAGCTTAGGTGAAAACATAAAACTTGTAGAGGATATATTTATCCTTATTTTCACAAAAAATGAACAAAAAATATGAACTCTTGATGGGTCAAAACACTTCCCAAAGTCTCTATTAAGGTTCAGTGACTGACATACCCCTCCGTCACACCTTTTTGTGAGACTTAAAACCTAATTGTTTTGAAGCCAAATACAAAAGTGGTAAACATAAATTTTGTAGCTAACATATTAAACTAGTTACTAAACAAAAATAAGCCCAAAATACCTTTGGATGGTACCCTAAAGGGTTTAAACATTCTCTGTTAAAAGCACAATCTGCTGACCCTTTTTAGGCTGACTGAACCCCTTTATAGATTGGCCAAAATCTCAAACTTTTTCCAAATAACTTGCCCTAACTCAAAACATGAAATTTGTAGGGGACACCTTGAACTAGAACCCCACCACAAATCAGAGCCATAGCTCTTGAATTGATGCCCCAAAATAGTGTCCAATAGAAGCTTAATTCCTATGTATTTCTCTGTAAATTGCTGAACCGTTTTTACTTAAATAAAATAAATGACCTTTTTACTTTAGGAACTGACCTTAGTGATAAACATAAAATTTATAATAAATATCTTTATCTAATTGGTGTTAAAATTTCAAAAATTAAATCAATACCTAAGTATCTCAAAATGCCGTCGCAACTTTAAAATTAGCAATTAAACTTGTACCTAAATTTGGCTATGTGTTTGAATGGTGTGCTACTTATGAGACTTGAGTATGTGAATTTTATATGAAATTTGTGAGTAATTAGTATATGAAAATAATACTTTTGATGAAATAAACTCATACCAATGATTCGATTCTATGTCGCTTAAATTGTGGCTATGCTTCGCATGATTGTACTTGATGCTTTAACCAGTTGTACCATGTGGCCTACCATGTTTATACGCCATGCCATGATTAATTGTACACGGGAAGTATGTTGCACACCATGAACATTCATACATTGCATCTTGAATTACCGGAGTCCCTTCGTATCATTCAAATTTGGGTTGGGTTATATGAAAATCGTCACTTCTGTGGTTTTGAATCTAGGGCGCCCATGGTTGCCAATGATTTGAGAAGTTGTTATAATGAATAAGGGATTTATTATGAAAAATGGGTTAAGGCACCATGAGTTCGTCACTAGCCTTTTATTTCGGTAATTTAGACTTTGGGTTGACGCCAAAGGATCATTCTTGTACTTAAGGTGGGTTTTATGCGCAAGTAATTGGGCCAAAGAACTTGGAATAAGGATGGACGGGTTGTAATAAGGATGAAACTGGCTTCCCCACGCCGTTGCCATTAAGGAAAACGGCTGAGGCATGAAGCCAAGGAGAGCGTTTACCTTTTGCAACGAGGCAAGAAGATGTTTAGCGGTCAAATTCCCATTAAGTTTACTTTGTAATTTCCGGCGTGAAATTCATGATACTGTTCTGGAAGTGCTTGGGATTGGGCATTCGCATTGCATTCATCTGCATCACGCACTCACATTTCGGTTCTTATATGTGCTCATCCTATTGAAAATGATAACTTGCCTATATCTCTGTTCCCTTAACTTTGCGTTGGGTGTTATACGATATGTATTGTAGAATATCTTGTCATGAGTTTGTTAGACGGTTTAAGAAATTTTCTTTTGGGCTCCGGCTCATGGTATTTATGCCACAGGTGAAGAAGAAGAACAATTCGAGGAAGGCGCGTTTGTTGAGGAAGGAGACTTTGAAGAAGGGAGAGTGTGGCAGGAGCAGGATAATCCTAACGACGCAGTTTGAAGACATAGACTATTTATTTTTGATCTTTTATTTAGTCTTCCACGGACATAATGTAACTTTCGCTTTCTGGATGACTGTAATTATTAAGTATTTTGAACAATCTCTAAACTATTAATGATGTAGTAACTTTCTTAAGTATTTATGAACATTTGGCTAGAATATGTCCCATATTTATAGTTACATATGTCCCGACATACCTGGGGAACGGGGTGTCACAATATTCATTTCTAATGGATTCACTGTCAATAACGTTGAATGATGTATCTATTGTAAAGTTTATGATACTTATGTAGTCATTATATGCCTTTATGTGGATAACATGCTTATATTTGGAATATGCATGGATGTTGTCATTAAAACCAAATACTTGTTATCACCTAACTTTGATATGAAAGACATGGGAGAAGCCAATGTGATCCTTGGCATTCAAATATCAAGGATTGAAAATAGTTTGGAAATTTTGATGTTAAACCTATATGTACACCGTACGATTGTGCTGTTCATCTTGGAAAGAACAAGGGGACTAGTGTAGCTCAATCTGAATATGCACAAATCATTGGTAGTTTGATGCATCTGATAAACTGTACTAGACTTGGACTTAGCAGGTACACACAAAACCCGAGCAAGGATCACTGGAATGCTATATCTAGAGTAATGAAATATCTAAGAGGAACTATGGACTGTGGTCTAAGTTACTGTGGATTTCCCATTGTACTTAAAGGGTACAGTAATGCTAACTGGATCTCTGATTCAGATAAGACAAAATCCATAAGCGGGTATGTATTTACTCTAGGTGGAGGTACAGTATCTTGGAAGTCTTCCAAGCAAACTTTCACTGCTTAGTCCACTATGGAATCCGAGTTTATCTCCTTAAAAAAGGCAAGATCTGAGGCTGAGTGACTTAGAAACCTCTTAGCAGATATACCCTTATGGATGAGACCATCTTCGCCTGGGTCTCTACATTGTGATTGCCAGGCTGCAATAGCCTGAGCAAGAAATAAGACCTACAATGGCAAGAGTCGGTATATACGCCTAATACATAATGTTGTTAAGCAGCTGCTGGGTTGTGGGATTATATCCCAAGACATTGTGAGGTCAGAGAGAAACTTGACCGACCCTTTGACAAAACCACTACGCAAGAAGCTCGTAAGTCACATCGAAGGGGATGGGATTGATGTCCATTTCAGAGGTTAACAACAATGGCAACCCAACCTACATGGTTGGAAACCCCATGAAATAGGTTCATATAGGTAATAACAAATTGTTGATTGACGTGGATAATTACTATCATTGTTTATCCCTCGCTATGGTGTAGATAGTGCAAGACTATGACATGTAAGGCTGAGCAATAGCTATTAATGAATTCATAGTCCTAGAATTAGATGGTGTATTTGTTGTAATATGCACTTGATGGATTCACCTATATGGGTGTGGAAGTGGGGCCGCTTCCTATAAAAATTTGGACAAATTCTTTAGAGCACTCATGAAATTCAAGTAAGGTGCATGGCCTATTCATGCCAACCCGTGATGAACAGCTCTTGATAAGAAAATGTACTACGGGTACTTGGTATACCTGATTTGCAATTGGGAACTAGGTTCATAGAAGTTCAACTTCACCAACTTCCTACAGATCATATTCTTGTAACCCAAGTTATTGGTTCATAATCCAAAAGACACTAATAGTGACGTAGTCCACTTTCTATAGATTGTATTCAAGCCCTCTTCTTTCTTCTTACTATTTTTTCGCTTTCTTATTTTGTGGGAGATTGTTGGTTTTGGTGTTGAAATAAAAAAGAGTTGTCCCATATTGGAAAACCACAAGCCCCTTTAAGTTATATATATTATTCCACACTTCCTTTGAGTTGTATATGTGGGTTGACCCAAAGAAGCACATCGCGCGCGCGAGACTGGGCTTAAGCCCAACCATTTTTGAAACCTGGCCCGAAAATCAATTCACCAGGTGCGCGTTGCGAGTTTCATGCACAGGGGGGGTGCAAATCACTTGTTTCGAGCCTCGCGGCTGTGTGCGATATTCGACCTGTTTTTGCAAAATATTTAATTGACAAAAAAAATTTTAGTCAAAAATCTGGCAATCTTTTCTTTCGTGTCTTCCCACAAGTCAAGCTATTGCACAAATTAAGCTTTTCACAAATCAAGCTTTGTAGAAAATTTGATTCCTCAAATTAAGCCAAATTTTCAAACCATTGCACAAATTATGCTTTGATTGCCTCAAATCAAGACAATTAATTAATTACAAAATTTGTGATTTTAATTTATGTCATTAATTTTGACCGTTTGATTACATAATTTATGTACGAAATTTATTCTATATTCCTTTTATATCATCTTTTATGGCTCTATAAATTAAGGGACCTTTAGCCCTTGTTCTACACAGAAAAATATTTAATTTTCTTCTCTCTTCCTCTGTTGAATACGATCATTAGAAAGTTGTTCATGTATCCACTATAGTGAGAGTGCACTCATACATTGGAGAGGTTATGAATCTCATAGAGTATCCCATCGTCATCCTCCTGCACCGAGTAACCTACTTCCAAGGGGCGTGAAAATACTCTTAAGAAGAGTGTTGGCGACACGTTTGCAACCAATCGGTGAAATTGTTCTATTTCATTTTCTACTTTAATTTTCTTTTTCTAGTAATTTTTTTTAACAGTTCTAGGGGTAGTTTTTTGAAACAAATTAGAGATATAGGCCAATTTATAAATAAGTTCAGTCAGTTACAAAATACACAGCAGAATCTAGTTACAACTGAGAGTTTAAAAATGGTTTGAGGGACCATCCATGGGTATCTAGGTTTGATATTTGGACAGTAAATAGTTCAATATGTTATCTACACGTTTCATGAAAACTTCTTTTGGATTTAGTCACTAAAAATAAGGGTTTCTAATCATACAAAAACATGTGATAGATGGCTCTGTCATTCACAGATCCACAATAGTGGCTTTGAGGTGTGTTTTAACCTATCAAATCTCAATATTTTGGATTCATGTTTGGTGGACAGGAATATGGACATGTTATAAATAACATTCATGTTTTGACCTGAGCTCGGATCTCATTCTAAAATAATGTTTGTAGGTTTGCAAGTTTGGGTGGTCAGAAACTAACACAGTTTGGTAAAAATGGGATATCTCGGGTTCTACTCAATGAAATCAGTTCAAACAAATTTTTTATGAAAGATAATATCACAACCTAGGTCTGGATATAAAAATCACACTTATATCAATTTTCTATATTTAGTTATGATAATTCAAATTTCAGGACAAAAAGTCAAAATAGCTCAAAAATCAGGCCTTTATGGGTATTAGCCTCCTAGCTCATGGCATGTCAAGATTTGGCCTTTTTTCTTTACATGCATGTGTTTAAGACTTACATATCTTTGTTCCATAACTTATAAAAGCTACACAACTCATGACTTGTGAGACCCTGAACCCTTATCTATTAGGTTATTTATATATTTGATGTGTTTCCGTCAGTATATGAATAGCATCGATGCATAGTTTATGCTTTACAGTTGTAGAACAGCATGTATAAATGTGTTATACGCTTTTCGGGGTTTGGAAGAGGCTTGTTTGGACCTTAGAAACCTATTTTTTCCTTGGAAGCGTCGAAAAACTCTCTGCCCAGCCGTTCGGTCGACTGAGGGGCTCGGTTTAGTCGACTGAACTGAGTTCTTTTAGGTTCGATCGACCGAACTCAGGGGTTCAGTCGACTTGACAGAATTATTTTGGCGAGTTTATAAATATTCCAGGGGCTGAGATATTTTGATATTCTCTTTCTTCCAGGCTAAGTTAACCCCTTTTCTCTGCCTTCTCTCTAGCTTTGAAGGCCCGGGGCTTGGTTTTGAGTCCCATCCTTTGTGGATCCTTGCTATCGGGGCTGTGGGCTTCGCATCCATTCGGTCGGATTCTCGTTCTAACGCCGTTCAGTTTTGAGACGTCGAGTTCTTGACTCTCCGAAGTAAGATTCTAGACCCTACTGTTGTATAAGGGTGATATATGTGATTATACGTGTTTTTACCAGGTAGAAAACACATCAAATGTGAGTTTCATGTGTAAACCTTAGTTTTGGGTAAAAGTGGGGTTTTTACGTCTTTTCTTGGTTGTATGCATGTTTTGGGTACGTGGAATTCGTAATTTTCAAAAGGAGGTTTGAAAACGAGGTGTTTTGAGAAAATGGTGAAAAATGTCCTTTTGGAGGATTGGAGCTAACCCGCGCGCGGGGTTGAGTCTCACCTTTTAGACGTTTTGTTGGAAATGGTTTTAGATCTCCATTTTAATGGATTTGATCTCTTTTATACATGTGTTGTATAAATTGTTTATGGGTTTTTGTAGTTGAGCTACGGGTGGATTTTTAAATGTTTCCATAGGTGTACTGTGACAGTGTGTGGTTTTGAGTTGGGCTTCTATGGCTCCTTGGTGGAAGTCCAAAAACGTGCACAGAGTGGGTTCGCTACGGTCCCTCGGGTTAATCCCCGTAAACGTGGTTTGGTTATGCTTCGTCCATTGGTCGTGGCAATCTGTAAAGAAGCAAATGCGTGGTTTTGGTGCTTTCCCATCGGTCATGGAAATCCGTCAAGAAGTTGGTTGCCTCCGTGAATGGCGTTGTTGTTGTAACTCCGTATAGAACTTGTCATTACCTAGCAGGCCTTAAGTGGTTTAGGACTAGGGTAATGGGCAAGAGTCTATAGTTGTTACCTTTGTCTGTATGGCAGAGTCGGTACATAGGATTTCATTTACATCTTTTCTCCTCTACTGTGTGACCCGAGTGGAGCATATTATATTTTCATAATTTTTCCTTAACTGTGGCATGATATCTGTTAGGATGATATGCATAGTTTGAAGGATGAAAAACGTGGAATTTTATGAGATAAAACATTTTTGAGACTCGTGGTAGTCTGATGCAAACTTGTGATTTTGGAAGGAAAATCTTTTTGGCTCTTGTGGTTGAGCCCATGTGTGTGTAATTGCATAGCTTGCTTTACAGTTTTATTGTCTATGTTCTATTGGGCTTTGGCTCATGGTGTGAGATTTTGCTGTAAAACCTTTTCAGGTGAGCATGAGGAGTTACCTAGTTGTAGAGGTGATGGAAGACTTGCTGTAGTTTTTTCTATTTTTGTACATGTACTTTTACATGTAATGCCAGTGATGGCCGATTTTGTACGCCTTTGGGCGATATGCTTATTCATGTATGAGATGCATGTTTTTAGTTTATGAGAGTTGAATTGTAGGGATTTTTATCCAAATGATGTATATTTTTTAGTTGAGGGCTTTCCAACTGCAAAATCTTATTTTCTCAAACTGTCTTTTGGGTGGGCTTTTGCGTGACCTTGGTGTTTGGGACGTGACAACTTGGTATCAAAGCTCTGGGTTCGAATACCTATGAGCCATGGGAAAGATGGTACATCACCTTGTGAGGATGTATGTGTGCTTGATTGCATGTGTTACAGTGTTTTACCTATCATGCGCATGATAGCCTGTTTAGTATGATGATTGTGTATACGTGGGTATGGAGGTTGGACCTTAGCATTGATTAGTCTTGCCTTTGGGCGTTTGGTTTGACGAACTTGGGAGCCATGTTAGAGACGCGTTTTGCGGACGTGATTTCTAGCAAGGAATCTAAGTGGGTTGTCCTGATGAACGAGTCCTTCTTGTTGGTTCTCCTTGGTATGTGAGATGTGATGACATGGTATTAAGTGGCTATGTGTTAGCATGCTTATCTATCTTTTACGTTAGCAATAACATGTTGTATGGATGCTTATCCTGTTATGTTGCTTTCGTATAGAGTAATGTCCACGCGGGGAGGACGAGGCCGAGGTCGAGGCCGTGGCCGTGGTTCTGGCCGAAGGGACATTCCAGTCCCAGATATTAGGGATGCTAATGCACCCCAAGGACCTGCTGAGGGAGATCTGTTGCGTGAGATGGTCGGCTCCATCCGGCAGCTGGCTGAGGCCTCTAGGCGGAGAGAGACCATACCTGAGCCGAGGGCGACGGTCGCGATGCGTGAGTTTTGTCGTCTGGACCCTCCTACCTTTTCTGGGGATCCCAACCCCACGGTGGCCACTGAGTGGCTGGAGCTGGTTACCAGGATCCTTGATACTCTACAGATAGAGGAAGATGATCAACGGGTTTTATTTGCTGCCTTCCAGCTGAGAGGGAGTGCTCATATGTGGTGGAAGTTTGCCAGGACTATAGTTGGGGGCACCTGGGAGGCATTCCCGATGGTATTTCTAGAGAAATACTTTCCTACAACTTTGAGGGATCGCTACAGAGAGGATTTCCTCTTTCTGTCACAGGGGACGATGACTGTTGTGGAGTATGAGGCTGAGTTTACTAGCCTATCTAGATTTACACAGGAGATCATGCCTACTGATGAGTTCCATGTGAAGCAGTTCGAGAGGGGTTTGAGGCCCGCTATCCGAGACAGAGTGGCAGCACTGAGGTTGCAGATTTTTACAAAGTTAGTGGAGACCACCATGAAGGTGGAGGATACTCTGAATGAGACGCGCCGAGATAGAGACAATCGGGGACAGCAGGACGGGGGACTTGCACAGTCCCGGGGATGCAGGGACAAGTGTCAGCGGACATCTGGTCCGAGTTCTTATCCGGTGGGGTCTTACCAGCCACAGTCTTCTGCATCTATACATCCCTTAATCTCAACGGGAAGGTCAAATTAGAGGGAGCTTGTTTGTCATAGATGCCAGCGGCCGGGGCTTTGTGCGGCAGAGTGTCGGAGTGCAGCACTTGTTCAGACTCAGTCACAGTCGCAGGCACCCGGGAGAGGGCCACCGGTGTGTTTTGAGTGTGGGCAGTCTGGGCACATCCAGAGGAACTGTCCTCGAGGAGAGAGCATCCAGAGCACGGAGGGAGCATCCAGAGCACAACGGGAGCACCAGCTGTTCCATCAGGCCAGGAGAGACAGATGTATTCACAGCCTAGAGCTCAGACGTCCCATTTTGCAGAGGGAGGAACTTCAGTACAGTCGGGTCGAAAGTCTACAGTTTAGGGCCACAGTGAACTGGCCAGGGCATATGTTCTTACAGATCCTAGTTCATCTAGAGCACCGATCGGGCCCGATGCTGCTGCTACCACCTCTATGATCAGAGGTACTCTTCTAGTCTTCAGATCATGGGCCAGTGTTCTTATTGACACTATAGCATCACACTCGTTTATATCTTCTGCTTTCGCATCTGCATTGGGGTTACAAATGGACTGGTTGGGTAGTACCTTGAGTGTAGAGACCCCAATCAGTGGGAGTGTGACATTGAGTTTTGTCTGTAGATCCTGTGTTTTGGAGGTTTTCGGTCGTTGTTTAGAGTTTGACTTTATCATTCTGGACATGACCGCGTTCACTGTCATCCTAGGGATGGACTGGCTGACCACCTATCGTGCCTTTATCGATTGCAATCGACCGAGGGTGACAATTTATACACCAACAGGAGATTGTTTCTATTTTGTGAGAGACTGGGATGAGGGTTTGATGTCTTTACCCAGTACTATACAGAACCAGGGCAACCTGGCTTTCCTTTTTGCAGCTCTCATGTTGGATGAGGAGGTAAGGGTTCAAGGAGAGTTACCTCCGGTGGTGTGCGACTATCCTGATGTTTTTCCTAATGATCTGTTTGAGTTGCCACCGAGTCGTGAGGTAGAGTTCTCTATTGATCTAGTCCTAGGAGCTGCTCCCATTTCGGTGTCGTCTTATCGCTTTGCACCAGTTGAGTTGCGTGAACTCAAGGTACAGTTGCAGGAGTTACTTGATAGGGGATTTATACGCCCGAGTACTTTGCCGTGGGAAGCGCTTGCACTTTTTGCTAAGAAAAAGGATGGATCATTGTGTTTGTGTATCGACTACCAGAAACTGAATCAGGTGACAGTGATGAACAAATATCCAATGCTGAGGATAGATGATTTATTTGATCAGTCGAACGGTTCGAGCTACTTCTCGAAGATAGACTTGAGATTAGGATACCACCAGTTGAGGATTAGGAACGAGGACATAGCGAAGACTGCTTTTCAGACTCACTATGGTCACTACGAGTTTCTGGTTATGCTGTTTGGTCTGACGAACACGCCTACTACGTTCATGAGTTTGATGAATCGGATCTTTCATCCCTATTTGGACAGTTTTGTTGTAGTGTTTGTGGATGATATTCTGATATATTCACCCACTAAAGAGGCATACGAGGATCACTTGCGGATCGTTCTATAGCTTTTGAGAGAACATTGCTTGTATGCGAAGTGCGAGTTTTGGATGCCTGAGGTGAGGTTTTTGGGGCTCGTAGTGTCAACAGATGGGGTAGCTGTGGATTCCTCAAATACTGATGTTGTGACCGGTTGGGAGCGACCGAAGAGTGCCTTTGAGATACGTAGTTTTTTGGGTTTAGCCAGCTACTATCGACGGTTTGTGAAGGACTTTGTGAGACTTTCCGCACCGATGACGTGTCTGACGTGGAAGGGAGTTGTTGGGTTTGCTTGGAGTGAGTCCTGTGAGTCAACATTTCAGGAGCTGAAGACGAGGTTGACTAGCGCGCCAGTGTTGATTATCCCAGAGCGAGGCTTGGGGTAGACTATGTACTGTGATGCTTCACATGATGGTCTTGGATGTGTTTTGATGCAGGGAGGTAAGGTTGTAGCCTATGGTTCTTGGCAGTTGAGGATGCATGAGAAGAACTATCCTACACACGACTTGGAGTTGGCAGCCGTGGTCTTTGCCTTGAAGACATGGCGTCACTATATTTATGGTGAGCATTTTGAGGTATTCTCCGACCACAAGAGTTTGAAATACTTATTTTTGCAGAAGGACCTGAACTTACGCTAGCAACGATGGATGGAGTTGTTAGAGGATTATGGCTTTGACTTGCAGTATCATCCAGGGAAGACCAATGTTGTGGCAGACGCTCTCAGTAGGAGATCTCATGGGTCGTTAGCTTCTATGGCTATACGCGAGTGGGACATGCTTGGAGAGATTGGGGACTTTGATCTTTGCCTCAGGGAGACCGCGACGGGTCCTACTTTGTTCTCTGTAGTTTAACGACCTACTTTGATAACACGTGTGCTAGAGGTCCAGCAGACCGTCCAGGAGGCTCAGATGATACGGGATCGTGTTGCTAGCGGAGAGGAAACCGCGGGATGGATTGTGGGTTTCGATCAGAGTCTGAAGTTGGCTGGGAGTTTATTTGTGCCAGAGTCATGCCGAGCTGATCTATTACGTGAGTGTCATCATTCTCACCTTGCAGTGCATCCTGGAGGCACGAAGATGTATCATGACCTACGTCGTCAGTTCTGTTGGACGGGAATGGAGAGAGATGTGATCCAGTTTGTTTCTCGGTGCCTTACCTGTCAGAAGGTGAAGGCAGAACACTAGAGATCGGCAGGATTACTACAGTCATTGCCTATATCATAGTGGAAGTGGGAGCATGTCACGTTGGACTTTATGTCAGGACTTCCTCGGTCACCTAGGGGACACGACGCCGTGTGGGTTGTGGTTGATAGGTTGACGAAGTCTGCACACTTTCTTCCCATTCGTGTGAAGGATTCAGTGGATAGACTAAGTCACTTGTATGTCAGAGAAATAGTCCGATTGCATGGAGTGTCAGTGTCTATTATTTCTGACAGGGACCCGCGCTTTACTTCGCGCTTTTGGCAGAGTCTGTAGGAGGCTTTGGGGACGAACTGGATGTTCAGTACTATTTTTCACCCCCAGACGGATGGCCAGTCAAAGAGGACTATACAGATTCTAGAGGATATACTAAGGGCTTGTGTCCTTGACTTTAGAGGTTCGTGGGAGGATCATCTACCGTTGGCAGAGTGTGCATACAGCAACAACTATCAGTCCAGTATTGGCAAGGCACTGTATGAGGCTTTGTATGGTAGACTATGTAGATCACCCGTGTGTTGGACAGATGTAGGAGAGACCACAGTCTTGGGACCCGACATGGTACGGAGACGACGGAGAAGGTTACAGTGATTCACCAACGCCTCGCGACAGTGCATAGTCGTCAGAAGAGTTATGCAGATCAAAGGAGGCGACCTCTGGAGTTTGCAGTGGGAGATCACGTGTTCCTGAAGGTCTCACCACGTAGAGGTTTGATGAGATTTGGTCGTAGTGGGAAACTATCACCACGCTTCACTGGACCATTTGAGATCCTCGATAGGATTGGTGAGGTTGCATACCGTTTAGCTTTGCCACCTCAATTAGCATCTATGCATAACGTGTTCCGCGTTTCTATGCTTCGGAGGTACGAGCCTGATCCTTCACATGTGTTAGATTGGGCTGAGCTTCGGGTTGATGAGGATGCCACCTATGAGGAGCGTCCAGTAAGAATTCATGATACAAAGGAGCAGGTGTTGCGGGGCAGAACAATTTCTTATGTCATGATCTTATGGCTTCATCACGTGGTTAAGGAAGCGACATGGCAGCTTGAATTTGGGATGCGTGCTAGATATTCAGACCTGCTTACCTCATGACCTTGTTGCGAATTTTGGGGGCGAAATTCCTTAAGGGGGGAGAGTAGTGAGACCCTGAACCCTTATCTTTTAGGTTATTTATATATTTGATATGTTTCCTTCAGTATATGAATAGCATCGATGCATGGTTTATGTATTACAGTTGTAGAACAGCATGTATAAATATGTTATACGCTTTTCAGGGTTTGGTAGAGGCTTGTTTGGACCTAAGAAACTTGTTTTTGCCTTGGAAGCGTCGAAAAACTCTTTGCCCAGTCGTTCAGTCGATTGAGGGGCTCGGTTCAGTCAACTGAACTGAGTTTTTTTGGGTTCAGTCGACCGAACTCAGGGGTTTGGTCGACTGGACAGAATGTTTTTGGCGAGTTTATAAATATCCCAAGGGCTGAGATATTTTGATATTCTCTTTCTTCCAGGCTAAGTTAACCCCTTTTCTCTACCTTCTCTCTAGCTTTGAGGGCCAGGGGCTTGGTTTTGAGTCCCACCCTTTGTGGATCCTTGCTATCGGGGCTATGGGCTTCGCATCCATCCGGTCGGATTCTCGTTCTGATGCCGTTCAGTTTTGAGACGTCGAGTTCTTGACTCTCCGAGGTAGGATTCTAGACCCTACTGCTGTATAAGGGTGATATATGTGATGATACGTGTTTTCACCGGGTAAAAAACACATCAAATGTGATTTTCATGTGTAAACCTTGGTTTTGGGTAAAAGTGGGGTTTTTACGCCTTTTCTTGGTTGTATACATGTTTCGGGTACGTGGTATCCGTAGTTTTCGAAAGGAGATTTGAAAACGAGGCGTTTTGAGAAAATGGTGAAAAACGTCCTTCTGGAGGTTTGGAGCTAACCCGCGGGGTTGAGTCTCACCTTTTAGACGTTTTGTTGGAAATGGTTTTAGTTCTCCATTTGATGGATTGGTTCTCTTTTATACATGTGTTGTATAAATTGTTTGTGGGTGTTCGTAGTTGAGCTACTGGTGGATTTTTAAATGTTTTCGTAGGTGTACCGTGACGCTGTGTGGTTTTGAGTTTGGCTTCTATTGCTCCTTGGTGAAAATCAAAAAACGTGCGCAGAGTGGGTTCACTACGGTCCCTCAGGTTAATCCCCGTAAACGTGGTTTGGTTATACTTCGTCCATCGGTCGTGGCAATCCGTAAAGAAGCAAATGCGTGGTTTGGGTGCTTTCCCATCGGTCATGAAAATCCGTAAAGAAGTCGGTTGCCTCCGTGAATGGCGTTGTTGTTGTAACTTCATATAGAACTTGTCATTACCTAGCAAGCCTTAAGTGGTTCAGGACTAGGGTAATGGGCAGGAGTCTATAGTTGTTACCTTTGTCTGTACGGCGGAGTCGGTACATAGAATTCTATTTACATCTTTTCTCCTCGGCTGTGTGACCCGAGTGGAGCATATTATATTTTTACAATTTTTCCTTAACTGTGGTATGATATCTGTTAGGATGATATGCATAGTTTGAAGGATGGAAAACATGGGGTTTTATGAGATAAAACCTTTTTGAGACTCGTGGTAGTCTGTTGCAAACTTGTGGTTTTGGAAGGAAAACCTTTTTGGCTCCTGTGGTTGAGCCCGTGTGTGTGTAATTGCATAGCCTGCTTTACAGTTTTATTGTCTATGTTCTATTGGGTTTCGGCTCACGGTGTGGAATTTTGCTTAAAACCTTTTCAGGTGAGCATGAGGAGTTGACCTAGTTGCAGAGGTAATGGAAGACTAGCAGTAGTTTTTCCTATTTTTGTACATTTACTTTTACATGTAATGCCAGTGATGGCTGGTTTTATACGCCTTTGGGCGATATTCTTATTCATGTATGAGATGCATGTTTTCAGTTTATGAGAGTTGAACTGCAGAGATTTTTATCCAAATGATGTATATTTTTGAGTTGAGGACTTTTCAACTGCAAAATCTTATTTTCTCAAACTGTTTTTTGGGTGGGTTTACACGTGGCCATGGTGTTTGGGGCGTGACATGACTACAAACATGCAAACCCATTTTTCACCATAAAAACCATGAACAGTCCTAGTTTTCTTACTACAACACCTTTTTAATCCATTTTCGATTCTTGTTCTTGGTTGTGTTTTAAGAGATGAGTTGAGAAGAGTTTTAGGGTGATATTTGACAGAAAGTTTAGAGGTTTTACTTACTTGTTTGATGTGATCTAAATGTGGAAGGATGGATAGACTTAGCTTTGTTGCATCACCACCTTGATCCTTTTAGCTTCTTTTTCCTCCTTCTTCCTCATTTTTTTCTCAAACTTGTAGGAGCACTCAAGAACACTCTAATCTGGTCTCTCTCACTCTCTTGGATGAAAACATGGAGAAGATAAGGGTGGCGTTTGGCTTGGTTATATAAGCAAAGAGGTAGTAGACTTAATGATGTGTTTGGAAGCTTTAATTTGAAAGCTTTTTGATTCATTGGTTGCATAGCATGGAGAAGGTAAATGTGATTGACATTTTCAGATCATAGGGGAGAGGGATTTTAGCTGGGGCTTTTTTGGGAGGCACAAAAGCTTATTTTGCATTATTTTGGGCTTTAATCTAGGTTTTGGTGCCAAATTGTGCAAGAAAATGCCTAAAAAATTAATTTGGTATATCTTTTCGGTGTCCCTACGTACTAAAATTTATCATTTTAGTAATTTTATGATTAATTTAGTATTCTCATGAATTCTCATAATTTTTATAGCAATTGATTAAATAGGTATAGGCTTTTAAGTCAAATTAAGCTAGTTTGACACGATTTAACTTTTTAACTTATTTTAGTGTGTAAGAATTTCAATAATGATTTATTTGCTTTTTTTGGCCTATATTATTATATTATTATGTATATTACTTTTTTAAATAATCTTGGATCATAATAATACTTGATTTGTATAATTGTTTTCTCATCTTTGGGCTTTAAAAGGCAAAAAATGACTTTTTGGGCACAAATCCCAAGGTGGTCGGCCACTTAAGGGTATTTTTATCATTTTTGTTATTTTTTTGGCTTTTGTTAGTTAATTGTATTTAAATCATTAATTTATGGTGTCCATGTGTCAAAATTTAGTTTTTTAAAGATTTTTTGCTGTAGCAAGGGCAAAATGATCATTTTATCCTAATTATGAAAATTTTTGATTTTTAATCTAATAATTCATATTATTTACTTAATTTAGGATGCTGGGAGTCTTATCTGAGCATTAGAATTTTGCCTCTTGAGTATTAGTGATAGTATAGGTGCAATCCTAAGAGGGGGTGAATTGGGTATTTTTAAAAAATTTCTTAACAAGATTCAATTATAAGCAAGATTCAAATTTCTTGTTTGAAAATTAAAACACAAGTATAGATTTTAAAAAACACAAGATTCAAATATAGATTTTAAATGTGAATGATACAAGTATAAGCTACAATATAACAATCATGAAAATGAAGAATATAAAAGGTTAGAGATACAACACCAAGATTTTTACAAGATTCAGTGCAACGGCCTACGTCCTTACCTCAAGCGAACTGCTATGAGAATTTTCACTATCGCTCCTTCAATAAGCAGGGCAGCCTCTCTCCTTAGTCTAGACAGAATAGCCTCTCTTGAGAATATCCCCTTCTCAAGTATCCCAATCCTTATAGGCGAATTAACAACCTCTCTTGAGAAATACCCTTCTCAAGTACAACAGAATGAAATGAATTTGTACAAGAAAAATGCTCCTTCAATGAGTGGATGAGTACAAGAAATAAGCACACTAATTCACCTCTCAAGAATATATCAAATGAAGCTTTATGAGAAATCTAAGATTTTTCTCTAAAAAATATGATTAAAATTTAAGAATTTGAAGTACAAGAAGTAAGAGTATGAGAGAATTGATTGGAATGTTTGAAGTGAGTAAAACCATAGCACAAGGGCTCTATTTATAGGCCAAAAGTCTGGACTAGCCATTGGGTTAAATATGGAAATGTTAAACTAGCCGTTTCAGCCAAAAATTCAAAATCAAGCCAACTCAGTCGACTGGAGTAGCTAATTCAGTCGAATAGATTGCCCATACCACTATTTAGTTGACTGGACCTTGTGGGTCAGTCGACTTTGTTGGAGGCAATACTGCCAAGATAATTATTTTTATAAATGATTTTTAGTAAAAAATTAACTGGACGGGCAAACGCTGAAACGGGCTCCAAATAAAACTTTTAACGACGAACGATCAAAATAAAACCCGAGCAACTAAAGTTAATTTAGAAGAATACCTTTTGTCCATCTATTCTTTAACAACGATTTGATTCCGAGTTGAAATTCTAGTCTGATCTTCTACTCTATTTTCTTACGCGATCTTCGAACGTAGTGTAGCTACGGACTTTCGAGAACTTGTACCGGTAGAACCTAGATATATTTTAGTCTTGAAAGACAAAATATGATATATGATATGATCTCAAACTGGATCAGCCTAACCGCGTATATAAAAGGCTACAGCAGGGACCTGGAGAGTAATTATGAGTAAGACTTCCAGTGGAACACAGATACCTATCAGCGATTTCTGTAATTATGGAAAGACGCAGCGGTTTCTGCATATTTCATAAAGCACTTAATTATAATTCACACCACTAAAGAACTATAATTGCACACTGACCCATAATCTCAAGACCTTCGTAGATTGAGCTCCTGTTATTAAATGCGTATCATTTCTCCCCACATTAAGATTCTCGATACCCGCCAATTAAATTTAATTACTGACAATTTAATTTAATCGGCATCT
>JAULJZ010216626.1:0-18153 GCA_032270985.1 Heliamphora pulchella | reverse complement strand
ATGTCCGGGTCCATTGTGATTGTGAGCCTACCTGTATAATCTGTCAGAACCTATGACCCGATCTTCCGTGCAGCATGTACAGAGTTAAATACTGGACAGAATATACGGACTATGCATTCATTTATCACCAATATAAATATGAAACCACGAATTAAAAAACATCTCAAATATTTCTGATTAATATGACAGGGATCAAGAATGGAAAAACCTAAAAAGAAAGGCTTTTCAGTATACATTCCTAACACGTAGATACCTACGCTGCGCACGTTTCTGGACTTTCACCAAGGAGCAATGGAAGCCCACTCACAAACCCATTCTACTAGTACATCTATGGATAACATTTCAAAACCAACCCACAAGCAGATGTCCAACATATGTATATATATGTGATCCAATCCATAACCCATGGAGATCAAACCAAAACATGTAAACACATATTTCTATCAAAATGTTTAAGAAGTTGAGACTCAACCCCAAGTGCTAGCTCCAAACCTTCAACGACACGTTTCCCAAAATTCCATTTTCAAATCATCTTTTTGAAAACTTTCGGCAACCCTTTTTGAAACCATAGAATCTCATAGAAACCTGGGATAGACATCGCACGAGGAAAGCTTGAACCAAAACACATCATTTTCTAAAAAGCCAAGTTCAGTCTACTGGACTCACCCTCCAGTCGACTGAAAAACACACTGGAAATGAGAACCTAGAACAGAAGCCATTTCAGTCGATTAACCTCCCAGGTCCAGTCGACTGAACCTCCCACATGATGATCCAGTTGACTGAACTCATGGGTTCAGTCGACTGAACCAGCCCATATCATGTTTTGAGCTACGGTTTTGGTTTCCAAATCTCAAATCAAGCCTCAAAATTACCCATTTTGATACCTAGGAGCACACCCGAGCTCAAAGCTATCATAAAACCTTGAAAGGAACATCCCTCTTTCGATTTCATCCAACCGAACACCGAAAAATGATTTTAACCCAAAACTGGATCTAAAACACAAATCATCCTTTCATGCGTTTTTACACGGTGAAACAACATAAAATTACATATATATATATCCCTCATACAATAGTAAAATTTAAAATCCAACCTCATTGGGTCAAAAATCCGACGCCTCGATCCACGTGCAAATTCGAGCTTCATCGAAATCAAATTCTGATTGGATGGATGCAAAGCCCTCGATGCCGATACTAAGGATTAGCAGATGGTCCGTCAAAAAATCATGCCCTAGGTCCTCGAGAAATTAGAGAGAAGGCAGAGAGAAAATTTGGAGGAAACTTAGGAATTAACTTTTCAAAATATCTTTTTAGAAAATATCTAAGCTCCGATATTTATAGGCCTTCAAAATATCTTTTTTTTGAAAGTTTGGAATTCACATGGCAACTCCCTACAACCCCGGGAACCAACCCCGCATGCTCAGATAAACTTAAACATGCATCAAAGCGAATAAATCATACATCGAACAAATATATGCAAAACACAGCATTTACATATAAGTCTCAAAAAGAGACAGGTCCAGGTCTCATAACTCTCCCGCCCTTAAGGAATTTCGTCCCCGAAATTCATAACAAGGTCATAAGGTAAAAAGGTCTAGGTATCTAGCACGCATCTCAAACTCAAGCTCCCATGTAGCTTCTTCAGCCCCGTCATGATGCCATATGACCTTGACATACGCAATAGTCCTGTCCCGTAATACCCGTTCCTTTATATCGAGAATCCTCATTGGACGTTCCTCATAAGAGACATCCCCATCAATCTGCAGCTCTGCCCAATCTAACACATGAGAAGACTCAGGCTCGTACCTCCAAAGCATAGAAACGTGGAACACATTATACAAAGATGCTAATTGAGGTGGCAAAGCCAAACGATAAGCGAGGTGATAGCTTCCCGTTACGACCAAATCTCATCAAACTTCTACGTGGCGAGACCCTTAGGAACACATGATCCCCTAGTGCAAACTCCAAAGGTCGTCTCCTCTGGTCTGCGTAACTCTTTTGGCGACTCTGCGCTGTCTGTAGGTGCTGGCGTATCACAACAACCTTCTCTGTCGTCTCCCGTACCATGTCTGGTCCCAAGACTATGGTGTCTCCCACATCTATCCAACACGCAGGTGATCTACACGGTCTCCCATACAAAGCTTCATACGGTGCCATCCCAATACTGTACTGATAGCTGTTGTTGTATGCAAACTCTGCTAAAGGTAGATGATCCTCCCACGAACCTCTGAAGTCAAGGACATAAGCTCTCAGCATATCCTTTAGAATCTGTATGGTCCTCTCTGACTGGCCATCCGTCTGGGGGTGAAAAGCAGTACTAAACATCAAGTCCGTCCACAAGGCCTCTTGCAAACTCTCCCAAAAGCGTGAAGTGAAGAGCGAATTTTGGCCTGAAACAATAGATACTGGAACTCCGTGCAATCTAACTACCTCCCTGACGTACAAGCTACGTAGTCATTCCACCGAATCCCTCACTCGGATAGGGAGAAAGTGTGCAGACTTCGTCAACCTATCACCCACAACCCACATGGCATCGTGTCCCCTAGGTGACCGAGGAAGTCTTGACACAAAGTCCATCGTGATGTGCTCCCACTTCCACTCTGATACAGGCAACGACTGTAGCAATCCTACCTGTTTCTGGTGCTCTACCTTTACCTGCTGACAGGTGAGGCATCTGGAAACAAACTGGATCATGTCTCTCTTCATCCCTGTCCAACAAAACTAACGACGAAGGTCATGGTACATCTTCGTGCCTTCTGGATGCACGGCAAGACGAGAATGATGACACTCATGTAATAACTCAGCTCGGCATGACTCTGGCACAAATAACCTGCCTACCAATCTCAAACTCTGATCAGAACCCACAGTCCATCCTGTTGTATCCTCGCCACTAACAATGCGGTCTCGTATCATCTGAGCCTCTGGGTCCGTCTGCTGGACCTCTAGCATACGTGCTATCAACGCTGGTCGAGTAACTACAGAAAACAAGGTGGCACCCGTCCCGATCTCCCTGAGGCACAAATCAAACTCCACAACATCTACAAGCATGTTCCACTCGCGTATAGCCACAGAAGCTAACAACCCGTGAGATCTCCTACTGAGCGCATCTGCCACTACATTGGCCTTCCCTGGATGGTACTGTAAGTCAAAGTCGTAGTCCTCCAATAACTCCATCCAGCGTCGCTAGCGCAAGTTCGGGTCCTTCTGAGAAAATAAGTATTTATGCTCTTGTGATCGGAGAAAACCTCGAAATATTCACCATTAAGATAGTGACGCCATGTCTTCAAAGTGAAGACCACGGCTGCTAACTCCAAATCATACGTAGGATAGTTCTGCTCGTGTGTCTTCAACTGTCGGGAACCGTAGGTTACAACCTTACCCTCCTGCATCAAAACACATCTGAGACCATCATGTGAAGCATCACAGTATACAGTATACCCCAAGCCTCGCTCTAGAATGATCAACACTGGCGGACTAGTCAACCTCGTCTTCAGCTCTTGGAAAGCTGACTCACAGGATTCGCTCCAAGCAAACACAACTCCCTTCTGCGTCAAACGCGTCATCGGTGCAGCGAGTCTAGCAAAGTCCTTCACGAACCATTGATAGTAGCCAGCTAGACCCAAAAAACTACGTATCTTAAAGACACTCTTCAGTCGTTCCCAACCGGTCACAGCATCTTTCTTCGACGAATCCACCGCTACTCCGCCTGTCGACACTACGTGTCCCAAAAATCTCACCTCAGTTATCCAGAACTCCCACTTCTCGTACTTCACGTACAAGCGATGCTCTCTCAAGGTCTTTAGGATGATCCGCAGGTGATCCTCGTGTGCCTCCCTAGTGGGTGAATATATCAGAATATCATCTACAAACACTACCACAAAGTTGTCCATGTAAGGATGAAAGATCTGGTTCATCAGACCCATGAACGTAGCAAGCGCGTTCGTCAGACCGAACGGCACAACCAGAAACTCGTAGTGATCATTGCGAGTCCAGAAGGCAGTCTTAGCTATGTCCTCATCCCTAATCCTCAGCTGGTGATATCCTGATCGCAAGTCAATCTTCGAGAAGCAACTCAAACCCTACAGCTGATCAAACAAGTCGTCTATCCTCGGCATCAGATATCTATTCTTCGTTGTCACCTGATTCAGTTTCCTGTAATCGATACACAGACGTAATGATCCATCCTTCTTCTTTGCGAAAAGAGTGGGAGCTCCCCACGGCGAAGTACTCGAACGAATAAACCTTTTGTCTAGCAACTCCTGTAACTGTACCTTGAGTTCATGTAACTCAGTGGGTGCAAAGCGATAGGACGGTAAAGATATGGGAGCAGCTTTGGGAACTAGATCAATAGAGAACTCTACCTTACAGCTCGGTGGCAACTCATACAAATTATCCGGAAAGACATCAGGATAGTCGCACACCACCGGAGGTAACTCTCCGCGAACTCCAACCCCCTCATCCAACATGAGAGCTGAGAAAAGGAAACCCAGGTTGCCTTGGTTCTACACAACGCCTGGCATAGACCTCAAACCCTCCTCCTGGTCTCCCACAAAACAAAAGCAATCTCCTGCTGGGGTACAAATCAATACCCTCCGTCGATCGCAGTCGATGAAGGCACGATAGGTGGTCAGCCAGTCCATCCCTAGGATGACATCAAACGCGGTCATGTCTAGGATAACAAGGTCAAACTCTAAACAACGACCGGCGACCTCCAACACGCAGGATCTACAGACAAGACTCAACTTCACACTCCCACTCACTAGGGTCTCCACGCACATAGTACCACCCAACCAATCCATTTGCAATCCCAATGCAGATGCGAAAGCGAAAGATATAAATGAATGTGATGCTCCAGTGTCGATAAGAACACTGGCCCATGATCTGAAGACTAGAAGAGTACCTTTGATCACGGAGGTGGTAGCAGCTGCATCGGATACGACCGGTGCTTTGGAAGAACTAGGATCCGTAGGAACATAAGCTCTGGCTGGTCCGCTACGGCTCTAAACTACCGAGTGTCTACCCGACTGCACTGATGCATCCCCCTCAGCAAATCTGAACGTCTGAGCTCTCGGCTGCTGATACGTCTGTCGTCCCTGGCCAGATGGAACAGCTGATGCGCCTGCTGTACTCCGCATACTCCATCCTCTGGGATAGTCCCTACAGATATGCCCAGACTGGCCGCACTCAAAACATATCACTGGCCCTCTTCCCTGAGCCTGCGACTGCGGCTGTGCCTGAACAGGCGCTGCGCTCCTGTACTCAGCCGCACGATGTCCTGGCCACTGGCATCTATGACAAAGAGGCCCTCTCTGATCTGACCTTCCGGTTAAAGCTACAGGAGGCGTGGATGCAGAAGACTATGGCGGATACGATCCCACTGGGTGCGAACTCGGACCAGATGTCCGCCGATGCTTGTCCCTACTGTCCCTATCTCTGCGCATCTCGTTCAGAGTAGCCTCCACTTTCATAGCAATTTCTACCAACTCTGTAAAGACCTGCATCCTGAACACTGCTACTCTATCTCGAATAGTGGGGCCTTAAGCTCTTCTCGAACCGCTTCCCACAGAACTCGTCAGTAGGTATAATCTCCTAAGAAAATCGAGATAAGCTAGTGAACTCAGCTTCGTACTCAAGCACTGTCATCGTCCCCTGCGTTAGAAATAGGAAATCCTCTCTATAGCGATCCCTCAGAGTTACTGGAAAGTATTTCTCTAGAAATACCTTCGTGAACGCATCCCAAGTGCCTGCTACTGTGGTATTGGCAAACTTCCACCACATATGAGCCCTCCCTCTCAGTTGGAAGGTGGCACATATAACCCTCAGATCATCTTCCTCAATATGAAGCGAATCAAGGATCCTGGTAACCAGCTCTAGCCACTCAGTGGCAACCATGGGATTAGGATCCCCAGAAAAGGTAGGAGGGTCCAGACGGCGGAACTCGCGCATCGCAACCGTTGCCCTCGGCTCAGGTACACTCTCCCTACCCCTAGTGGCCTCAGCCAGTTGTCGGATGGAGCCGACCTATTCATGCAACAGATCTCCCTCAACAACAGGTCCTTGTGGTGCATTAGCATCCCGACTATCTGGGACTGGAACGTCCCTTCGGCCAAAACCATGGCCACGGCCTCGACCACGTCCTCATTCTCCCCACGTGGACATAACTCTATACGAAAGCAACATAACAGGATCAGAATCTATACAACATGTTATTGCTAACGTAAAAGACAGATAAGCATGGTAACACATAGCTACGTAATATCATGTTATCACTTCTCACATACCGAGAAGAACCGACAAGAAAGACTCGTCCATCTGAATAATCTACTTAGATTCCTTGCTAGAAATCACGTTCGCGAAACGCGTCTCTAACATGGCTCCCAAGTTTGTGAATCCAAACGCCCAAAGGCAAGACTAATCAATCCTACGGTCCAACCTCCATACCCACGTATACACCACAAGCTAAGCAGGCTATCATGCTAATGTAAGAAAACTCTTGAACACATACAATCAAGCACAAATACATCCTCACAAGGTGATGTACCCTCTTTCTTATGGTTCATAGGTATTCAAACCCAGAGCTCTGATACCAAGTTGTCACGCCCTAAATATCCGAGTCACGCGAAAGCCCACCAAAACACCCATTTAAGAAAATAGGTTTTATAATTAAAAATCAAAGCTAACATTTAAATAAATATCCCCACAGTTCAACTCTCATAAAAACTGTAAATCATGCAATCTTATACATGAATAAGTATATCGCCCAAAGGCGTACAAAACCCGCCTTCTGAAACAGGCATCACATGACGAGGTATATGCACAAAACAGGAGAAACTACGACTAGTCTTCCGTCTCAACGGGCATCTAGGTTATCTCCTCGCGTCCACCTGAAAAAGTTTTCAGAAAATCCCACCACGTGAGCCAAAGCTCAATAGAAACAGACTATAAAGCTGTAAAACAGGATATGCAATCATATGGTGGGAGCTAGCTCGATCACGAAAGCCAACACAAGTTTCTCACAAAAACCACCAGTTTTCCATCTGAAAACTATCATTTTCATCCTTGAACTATGCATATAAACCTGAGAGTTATCATGCCACAATTTAGGTAAAGCAGTAAAATAACACTCTCCACTCGGGACAACAATCAACCAAGGATACAAGATAAATGAGATCCTATGTATCTCGACTCTGCCATACTAGACAAGGTAACCTCTATAGACTCCTACCAATTATCCTAGTCCTGAACCACCAAAGGTCAGCTAGATGATGACAAATTCTATACGGAGTTACGACAATGTAAAACTTAGTTTACGGGACTGCCCCCGAAGGTACTAAGCACTTGATAACCACTTAGTTTACAGGACCGCAGCTCGAGGGCACTAAGCACCCAACCACCTCGTTTACGGGGACTAACCCGAAGGCACGTAGGTACCTATGCTGCGCCCGTTTTTGGACATTCACCAAGGAGCAATGGAAGCCCACTCACAAACCCATTGTCCCAGTATATCTATAGATAACGTTTCAAAATCAACTCACAAGCAGATATACAACATATGTATATATATGTGATCCAATCTATGACCCATGGAGATCAAACCAAAACATGTAAACACATATTTCTATCAAAATATTTTAGAAGTTGAGACTCAACCCCGAGGGCTAGCTCCAAACCTTTAACAACACGTTTCCCAAAACTTCATTTTCAAACCATCTTTTTGAAAACTTCCGATAACCCTTTTTGAAACCATAGAATCTCATAGAAACCTCGGATAGACATCACACGAGGAAAGCTTGAACTAAAACACATTAGTGTCCAAAAAGCCAGGTTCAGTCGACTGAACTCACCCTTCAGTCGACTGAAAAACACACTGGAAATGAGAACCCAGAACAGAAGCCATTTCAGTCGACTGACCTCCCAGGTCCAGTCGACTAAACCTCCCACATAATGATCCAGTCGACTGAACTCATGGGTTCAGTTGACTGAACCAGCCCAGATCATGTTTTGAGCTACGATTTTGGTTTCCAAATCTCAGATCAAGCCTCAAAATTGCCCGTTTTTATACCTAGGAGCACACCCGAGCTCAAGGCTATCATAAAACCTCGAAAGGAACATCCCTCTTTCGATTTCATCCAACCAAACGCCGAAAAACGGTTTAAACCCAAAACTGGAACTAAAACACAAATCATCCTTTCATGCGTTTTTACACAGTGAAACAACATAAGATTACATATATATCCCTCATACAATAGTAGAATCTGAAATCCTACCTCGTTGGGTCAAAAATCTGACGTCTCAATCGACGTGCAAATCTGAGCTTCGTTAGAATCAAATTCTGACTGGATGGATGCGAAGCCCTCGATGCCGATACTAATGATCAGCAGATGGTCCGTAAAATACCAAGCCCCGGGCCCCCGAGAAGTTAGAGAGAAGGCAAAGAGAAAATTTAGAGGAAACTTAGGAATTAAGTTTTCAAAATATCTTTTTAGAAAATATCTAAGTTCCGATATTTATAGGCCTCCAAAATATCTTCTTTTTGAAAGTTTGGAATTCGTACGGCAACTCCCTATAACCCAGGGAACCAACCCCACATGCTCAGATAAACTTAAACATGCATCAAAGTGAATAAATCATGCACCGAACAAATATATGCAAAACACAACATTTACATATAAGTCTCAAAAAGAGACTGGTCCGGGTCCCACAATAGTGGTATTCAATTCACCTGGTTTAATAACCAACAAGAGGAGAATTTTATTAAGTTTGAGATTGACCGTGCTTTAGTCAATGAGGCCTGGGTGACTACTTTTCCCGAAACAAATGACCTTTTTTGTCCACCTAGTACTTCAGATTATGCGAGAATTGAGATCCTTCTTCACTTGGATGGGTTTAAAGCTAGGAAACCTTTCAAATACTTTAACTTTTGGGCCAAGTGCCTGCAATTTATGTCTTTGGTGCGAGAGGTCTGGCAAGAGCAGGTGGTTGGCTCTGACTTGTTTTAGGTTACTAGAAAGCTTAAGCTATTGAAATCTAAGTTGAAACAGCAGAATAAAGAAGCCTTTAGTGAGATATCCACTAGAGTTGTGTCTCAGTGAGCAATTCTTGAGGATCTTCAAGTTATGTTGGATAACCACCCCGCTGATCGCATCATTGAGGGTCAGGAGAGGGAAGCCTACAAGTCCTATATTGAATTAAGCCTGGCAGAGGAGAGTTTCCTCAGACCAAAGGCTAGAATTCAATGGCTCAATCTTAGTGATCAGAATTCTAAGTTCTTTTTCAAATCCATCAACTTTCAGCGAAATAGATTACGCATATCTATGGTCACTCGTGATGATGGTACGATCTGCACTGATCGTCAGAATATATTTGACCATATTGTTGGATACTGTCAGAACCTTTTGGGCTCTGCTATGTTTTCACAAGGGATTGTTGTCGAGGAGGTCCGGGACCTTACTCAGCATAAGTTGTCCTCTCAGAGTGCAGCGGCTATGGTTGGTGCAGTTACTTCTGAGGAGATTAGACAGGCTATGTAGTTTTTGAAAGCTAATAAGACCCCTGGTCCAGATGACATTTTTGCGGGGTTCTTTAAGGATGCATGGGAGGTTGTGGGAGAAAATGTTATTAGAGCTATTAAGGGCTTTTTTGATTTGGGGCATATGTTGAGGGAAGCTAACACTACCCTTATTGCCCTCATACCCAAAGTTCCCAACCCTTCGTCCATCAAGGAATACTGTCCCATTTCTTGCTGTAATACTATCTATAAATGTATTTCTAAGATCATTGCTAACCGGATTAAGGGGTGCCTATCTGAGATTATTTCTCCCTCTCAGTCGGCCTTTGTCAATGGCAGGCGTATTGCAGATAATATCTTCCTATCTCAGGAGTTTCTTAGAGACTATCACAAACAAAATGAAGGCCCTAGATGTGCGCTTAAAGTCGATCTTATGAATGCTTATGACAATATTCGTTGGGATTTAATGGAAGTGGTTCTTAGATGTATGGACTTCCCTGATAGGATGGTTAGTTAGATTAGAGAATGCATGACGACCCCCAGCTTCTCGATAAGCATTAATGGGGAGCTTAATGGCTTCTTCCTGGGGAAAAAAGGCCTTAGGTAGGGGGACCCCCAATCCCCTTATCTTTTTGCTATGGCTATGGAGGTTTTGGCTGGTCTTTTCCAAAAGCATACCTCAGAGATGCATTTTAATTATCACTGGCGATGTAGTAAGGATAAGATTATGCACCTGTGTTCTGCTGATGACCTTATTGTTTTTTCGAGAGCCAATGTTCAGTCGGTTATGGTCATTAGGAAAGTGCTAGATGATTTTACTAGGCTGTCTGGTCTCTCTCTTGTCTGTCCACGAGTGATGTATATTTTTCGGGGGTGGAGGGTCCTGTGAGAAAGGAGATTCTTGATATTCTCAGCTGTATCTGGGGGTTCCTTTTATTTCTATGAAGCTTACCTATAAGGATTGTAAACCCCTTATTGATAGGATTGCCAAAGGGATTCAAGTTTGGACGAGCAAGTTTTTATCCTATGCGGGTAGGCTCCAATTGATTGGATCTATCTTATTTTGTATGCAAGTCTATTGGTCCTCCGTGTTTATTCCTCCCAAGAAGGTCTTTAAGGAGGTCAAAAGCCTTTTGCTGGCCTTTTCATGGAGTGGCCCGGAGTTAAAGTCCTCTAGGGTTAAGGTCTCGTCGGAGGAGATCTGTATCCCTCGTAAGGAAAGGGGGCTAGGACTCAAATCCCTTGTTATATGGAATAAAGCCGGAGTGGCCAAGCATATCTGGTTTCTTGTTACCAGGGGGGACATCTCCCTTCGGTGTATGTGGATTAAATCCAATATTCTTAGGGGTAACACTTTTTGGTCGGTGAAAATCCCTCAATCGGCATCATGGTGCTGCCGCAAGCTCCTTCAGCACCGCCCTCTAATTAAGCCCTACATTAAATACGAGGTCGGTGATGGTAATGATAGTTTCTTGTGGTTGGATCCCTGGCACCCTTAGGGTTCTATTATTGAGGATAGGGGCCCTCGCATTATATATGACTCAGGGCTTGATCGGTTAGTTAAAGTTCAAATCATTGTTAATGGGTGTAACTGGAGGTGACCCTCTGCGGTCTCTATGGATCTTATTGAGATGGCTAGGGAGGTTCGGTTCCTGCCTATTCCCTCTAAGCCAGATAACATCTGCTGGCTTCTCAATGGTGGGAAATTCTCTATCAGCTCCCTAAAAGAGGCTATCCGTGACCCTCGACCTTGTCTTGTGTGGAGGAATCTTATTTGGTTTATGCATGATATCCCTAGGGTTAGTTTTATCCTTTCGCTTGCTATTAGGGGTCGTCTCAGTACATGAGATAGACCGTGACTATGGTTGTTTGGGATAGACCGTGACTATGGTTGTTTGGGATAGACCTAGGTTGTTTGGGATAGACCGTGACTATGGCTTTTTTTTGGGTAGTTAAGTGGGGAAGGGGACCCCAGGTTTGAACCCTGGGTGTAAGTGGGGCATTGGCAGCTTCTGGCCACTAGGTTGTAGTTTATGCTTGAGTTTTTTGGTGTCTCACGATCACCTTTTCTTTAACTGTAACTTTACTCATTAGGTGTGGGCTAGTGTCTTAAGTAAGTGTTATCTTGTTTGTACTGAGACCTCCTGGAGGGATTGGTGGTATCGTTTTGCGAGTAGTGGTGGTGGGTTTACCCTCAATTCTATGGTCTGCAAGTTATGCTTTTTAGTTATCGTCTACTGTGACTGGAAAGATCGTAATTCACGTAAATTCTAAGGTAGGATTCGTGGTCTTGAGGTGGTGTTCAAGCAGATTTGTGAGTTAATTAGGGGGAGGGTTTCCTCTAGACGTTGGGTTCCGGACACTCCTATCAATCGAGATATTCAAGAGAGTTGCGGGGTACATCCGGATATCGTTGGTACTAACTGTTAGCTATCATTTTCTCCCTGTGAAGTGGCGGGCCAGCTTTTCAGGTGAGGTTTAGGAATTTTCTTTGGAGTGTTGAGGTATACACTTTTTGAGAGAGTGTATGTGAGGTTTCTAACTCTTATTACCTGTGAGTTTTCTTGTTTCCTGTGCAGATTAGCATGGAAGGTGTAATGGAGCCACGAGTCTTGGGAATTTTTGTTCTTGAGGGTTAAGTGATACACTTTCCTAGAGAGAGGGATGTGAGGTTTTATTAACTTTATAAATTGTGTTTTTTTTCTGTGCAGCTGCTGTGGATAGCATTTTGAGAGCTTTGCCTCTTGTCTATTTTTTAGAGAGCAGAGTGATACACTAGAGTGGAGTGTATGAGGTCTCTCTCTTATTTTTTCTCTCATATCTCTTTGGTTCTCAAGTCCCGCGTTGCTACCTATCCTTGAAGGAAAAAGCCCCGGTTTTGAGGGCCAGCAGGTAGAATCCTTCTTGGCTTCGGTCTGTGGGTTGGATGCTTTGGTTTGTGGACTGTTCTGGATTTGCTCCTGCTTAACAGGCTTTGATGGCTCCATGTGTATATGGTGTACTTAGCTTTGAGGGTTGTTCATAACCTTATGGTTTTTTTTGCTATTTTATTTTTTGGTCTTTCTTGGTACTAGCTGTAAATAGTTTTTGGCCTCTCGATTTGGGGCTTGCTCTCGATTTTTTTATCTAGTTGAGTGGTCCCCTCTATCTGATTTTGGACTAAAGTTCTACTTTCTGTTTGTCCAGTGGTTTTGTTATTATCCGTGTAAATAGCCTTCCCCTTGTGGCTTGTGTAAGGGTTTGGGTGCATGCATGGGTGTGTGTGTGTTGGCATTTAGAAGTTGTTTGCTTGTTTACAGGGCTGCCGTTTGCCTCTGTTTTGATCTCGTGGTCTGGATTGTTGCCGCTGGCTTGTTTCTTTCTAGCTGGTGTCAGGCAGGTTGCTGGACCTTATTCATATCTAGGCCATGTTCATTTCTACTTGGTTTGATTTTTTTATTGGGTTGCTTACAATGCTAAATGGTTAATGTGGGTGATGTGGCTGTTTTTGCATTGCTGCGATTCCTCTCTACTGAGGTTCCTTTTATGGTCGATTGTGGTGAGGTCTAGGCCGGTCTCTACCTTGGCTGTCATTATTCAGGGTTGTTTTATGTTTGGATTTGTATTACTTGGTAGTGCTAATTTCTCGCCTATTACTCATGTTATGGTCAGGGCATCGTTCTCTTGCCCTTTTTGTTTGATTGTGTAAGGTTCTTTTTTTGGTTGTTGTTGGTTGATTATGGCTAAGCCTAAAGCCAGTTTTTGGTTGCTTCTGGCTTTGTTTCTTGGTGGTGGTTTGTAAGGCTTGGGGGATGCCCCTTGTATTTGTGTTCCTTTTTCTTTTTATAATACTTTTAATTACCCAAAAAAATAAGACAATCGAGGGAAGATAAGCGTAGACAATTTTTGAGCCTTTCGAGGATACCTAGTAGCTGAAGTACGAGAGGTGACAAACTAGGTCGAAGGTCTATGGGAGCTTGAAGAGCAAGTTGAATATTTGACGAGAAGCGGGAGGCATTTTAAGCCTGCACAACTAGAGAATGGACATCCAAGTAGAGGCATGGAGGAATCGAGGAAGCAAGCTGAGAAATAGAATAATGAAGAGGAAGACATAGTTTTAAAGCAGCTGAGAAAGACGAAGGCAAATGTGAGCATTTAGGGGCTACTTGTGGCGTCCCGTAAGCACTAACAGGCAGTTTTGAAGGTTCTCGATAGCATAGACATTCTGATCGACGTCTCCCACGACCAGTTGGTTGAAATGCTTTTGCCCAAGAAATAGCCCAATGTCATCGCTTTCAATGATAAGGATTTCTCGATGGAGGAGCCGTTTCACAACAAGCTATTGCATTTAACAGTCAAGTGTTTGGGGAAACGGGTGCCGATCGGCTCGATTGACAACGGTTCTGCCCTCAACATATGTCCACTGCGAACTGCTTATTGTTTGGGATTGAAGACGCAAGACTTCAAGCCAAGTGTGCAAGGAGTACGAGCGTATGATAACACACGAAGAGATGTCTTGGGTTTGGTGACTTTTGCCATAACAGTGGGACCGCTCGAGAGCGAGGTAAAGTTTCATGTTATCGATGTGCTGGCCTCATTTAATCTATTGTTGGGAAGGTCATGGTTACACGACCTATCATTTAGAGCAGTTTCATCGACCCTACACCAAAAAGTGAAGCAAATTAAGGAAGGAGTAACTATTACCATATCAGGTGAAACTTGCTTGCTAACCCCGCTTAGTTGCACTACCCCACTCCTCGAGATCCAACACGAGGACGAAGATCTCTTTCTAAATGGGTTCAACTTCAACGAGACAAAGGCTATGCAAGTTTTGATGAATGAAGAAGAAAACTATATTAACCCGAAAGTCATAGTCACGATGAAGGGAATGTCTATGTCTAGGAATGGGATTAGGCAAGCACTTGCAAGGAATCTTGGAACGAATCCCCATGCATCACAATTGTCATGGATACAGACTTGGGTACAAGCCAGAGTTGGAAGAATCACGTATAGGAAAGTACGGACCGATGTTGAATGGACGCTTTATCAAGGAGGGGGATGATTTCCCTTATTGTGGGTTCCATAAGCCGTGGATAGAGGAGAAGACTAATTGAAAGTTGGCAGGGTTGAAGATCTTTTTCAGCCACCAGTTATCTGATAATGAGGAAAAAGTAGAGATATGGCGGATGAGCTTTACTGGAAAGGAACTGACAGACTGGGAAGATCATTGTGAAGAAGGAGATCTAGGTTTTTTATTCGACGAAGAGATGGCTCGAGTGTGTATAGGCAATGAGGAAGACAAGAACGTGCTGATGATGGACACCGATATGCCGCAGATTACACCACGCTTATCATGGATGCTGATATGATAAAAAAAAAGTCAGTTTTTTGAGTCCTTTTGTATGCATGATGAAACAAGTGGTTTGAAAATCGAGTCTGTTGAATCTGTTCTTATCAAGTCTATTAGCAATGTTTGTAACAATGAGTCTGCCAGGAATGCATCTGTTGGCATCCCGAGCCCATTCTGTTTTTGAGTCCCAAGTTGTAACTCCCTTTAAAGTTAATGAAATGAAATTAGATTTTGCTTACTTTGCTATGCCTCAAATATTTTGTGGTGATTCTAAAAATTTTGAAGAATTCGAGGAGGTTATCCCTCAAGAATTAAACGTCGGGTCACCAACTCATCTACTAACGGGGTTATTCAAGAGGATTGGGGTCTTCTCCCGGATATGTTTTTCTAACTAATTGTTGAACTGTGACGCCCCATCCTCCGGGCACGTCAAGACATACATAAGTATAGATAAGGGGAATATTCTAACAATTTATTCATATTTAGATAGCATAAATATTACATTATTAAGAGTTCTGAACTGTTCATAAGTACATAACGATTACAATTTTACCAAAAAATTTAACAAAAATTATAATACACACATGAAAACTTGAACAAAAAGAGCAAAAGGTAAAAACTCAATTCTTCAACTAGCATCATCGGGGTCCGCTGGCTCCTGCCACTCACTTCGTTTTTTCAATTCCGTCTTCTTCTTCGAGGGCGACTTTCTCAAAGAACTCATCACACTCACCTATGGCATGACTGTCATGAGCTAAAGCCCATAAGCAAATTTCCTAAACCGTCTAACAAACTCACAACAAAATATCTTATAATACATATCGTATAATACCCAATACAATTTAAAGTCATTGAGACAGACAAATTTAACATTTATAGCAGGGTAAGCATGTTCATAAATAAATGTGCTAGTGCGTGGTGCAAATGGATGCAATGTAGATACCCAACCCGATTATGAATCAATCAATCGAATTTTGAGTAACACCAGTAGGTTCCTGTACATTAGGCTCCCATACACTTACATTCCCAATCACAATGGCGTATAGCAGACGTTCAGCTCAAGATGTGGCACGGCTTAGGACATAACACGGCTCAGGATGTATATGACCCAAAGTCGATCATACCTAATATGATAATCCGTATGGCACCATTATGTTCCCGTACGTCAGCGTTCCCGATCATAGCGACGTATAGCGCCTGTTCGGCTCAAGAAGTGATATGGCTCAAGATGTAACACGGCTCAGGACGTACATGGCCCAAAGTTAACATATCAAATACAATAAACTGAATGGTACAACTACATTCTCGTACGTTAGATTCCTGTTCATCGGCGTTCCCGATCACAACGGCGTATAACGACTGTTTGGCTCAGGACGTAACACGGCTTAGAACGTATATAGCCCATTGTCAACACCACTTCTATAATATAACCATAACTCAAGGTGCAACGGAAACCAAATTCCCACGAATAAGGCCAAGGTACGGAATAACCAAAAACCAATGTACAGGATGCAACCCACAAAATGCCCCAAGTGTAATGCAATGATACTTGTGGTACAACAACTAGTATCTTAAAGTAAAACTTAACAATTGCATGGTATGAAACTAAACATGACATAACGCACAAACCAACATAGCATAAAGTACAAGTCTTTAAAGCATAAGGTACAACAGACTAAAGCATAAAGTACAAGTCTTTAAAGCATAAGGTACAACTTACTAAAGCATAAAGTACAAGTATACGAGGCATAAGCTATAATTTATGTGACATGGATCCAACCTATCAACATGCTTCCTAATCATCAAATTATTAATTTCATACACCAATCATTCACATAAATCTTTTAAAGTCCATATATTCAAGTTCCATAAGGTGGCACACTACTCAAACACTTGCCAAATTTATCTAATTGTTCAAGTACCAATTTTTAAAGTTATAACAGTATTTTGAAGTATTTAGACATGGATTTAATTTTTTATTTTTGAACACTAACTAGATAAAAATATTTCCTACAACTTTTATGTTTAACACTAAGGTCAAATCCTAGGATAAAAGGATCATTTATTTTATTTAAGTGAAATTCGTTCAGCATTTTACCGAGAAAAAACACTGAAATTGTGCCTCTATTGGCCACGGTTGTGGGGCATCATTTCAAGGGCTATGGCACTGATTTTTGGTGAGGTTTGATTCTAAGGTGTCCACTACATGTTTCATGTTTTGTACTAAGGCAAGTTATTTAGAAAAGTATAGTGATTTTGGCCAATTTATAAAAAGGGTTCAGTCATCCTAAAAAGGGTCTCCAGAACAGGTTTTCAACAGAAAATGCTCAAAACGTTTGGGGTACTATCTGAGCGTATTTTGGGCTAATTGTTTCTCAGTATTTAGTTTATTATGTTAGCTACATTTTTCATGTTTACCACTTTTGGATTTGGCTTCTAAAAACTTAGGTTCTTGGTCTCACAAAAAGGTGTGACAGAGAGCTCTGTCAGTCACTGAATCTCAATGGTGACTTTGGGATGTATTTTGACCTATCAAGACTTCATATGTCTTGCTCATGCTTGGTGGACAGTAAGATAAACATGTCCTCAACAAGGTTTATGTTTTGACCCAAGCTCGGTTCTCACTCTAGCGTAAGGGTTTTAGGTCTGCAACTCAGAGTAGTCAAAATTTGACACTCTTTGGTAAACATAGTATATCTGGAGTTCTATCCAACGAAATCTCTTCAAACAAATTTTGGTTGAAAGAGAACTCAAAAATCTAGGTCTGGACATTAAAGTCACTTTAAGATCTTTTTTCTACAATTAATTATGATATTTTAAAGTTCGTGGCAGAAAGTTGGTAAGCCAAGAAAATCAAGTTATTTAGGGTTTTGAAGAATTAGCTCATGTTATGTTAATTTTGGATGTATTTTCTTTGCATGCATGTCATAAACTCATACAAACCAAAACTCTAGAACATATTTAAACTATAAAACTCAAAAATATACACATGCAAGCACATGTAAAGCTTGATTATACACAAACAGTCCACTATCCACATCTATAACGCCTTTTAGAGTTAATCTTCGTTTCTTTTTCTTACGGTTGATTATAGAGATGGATTGAGGGCTATTATATGAGAGAATATCATAAGGTTTTAGGGGATTTACTTACCTCAGAAAGATTAGATAATGGTGGAAGCTAGACTAGGACTTAGCTTTCACTCAAGGTCTCCTAATTTCCTTGGCTCCTTCTTTCTTCCTTCTTTCTTCTTTCTTCTTTCTTCTTGTTCTCTTGGAGAACTTTGATGATACAAATTTCTAGTCTCTCTCACTCTC
>JAULJZ010216615.1:0-18155 GCA_032270985.1 Heliamphora pulchella | reverse complement strand
GCCGCCACCTTCTCCTCTTTGGCAATTAATTTTGCCTTTTTGGAGATTATTGTGTGAGAAAAAACCAAAAGGAGGAAGAACACTTCGATCGGAATTGGTGCTCACACATCGTGATCATCGTAGTGCGTCCGGGTCATACGTGAAAAGATTGCAAGGTCGTTTTCAACGTATTCGGTATTTCTTAAAACTTTTCGACAAGTTTCATAAAAATATTAAACTATTAAATTCATTATAGTTTTCGTTTTTCATGAAAATCGCATACGTCGTTTTTTATGGTCACGACGTCGATTCAAAAATTATTTTTTTTTTTCGCTGCGCGGCTCCCTATTTCTAACAACGGACTTGTGTGAAAAAGCCGAAAGATAAATATTTTCACTACAACCAGACCCGACACTGAAAAAAGCTATATCCAGTATTTTTCAGAGGCCAGAACAAACAGGGTAATTTCTGTTCACTGGTTGTGGAAACATGTTTTGTTGTGCTATCTTTGGGTACCTGGTGTGTAGATACGAGAGTTACTAATCATGTCTATAATTCATTGCAAGGATTCCAAGGAACCCAACAACTTAGTGATGGGGAGATTTACCTACATAAGGCAATAATACAAAGGTAACAACAGTTGCAGTAGGAGATGTCACTCTCAGTTTTGATAGAGATCGAATTTTAATATTAAGAGATTGTCTTTATGTACCTGCCATTAGAAGGAACTTAGTTTCTATTTCTGGATTGGCTAAATACGGATATTTTGTTTGTTTTAATAACTCTGTGGTTATTAAGGATAATAAACGGATTATCTATTCTGATACATTGGTGGATGATCTTTATATTATTAATCCAATCTCTCATGCACTGCACTAACTGAAATGAATAATACATCTAATTTATTATATAAGAGAAAGTTTCTTTCTTTAAGGAACTAAACGTTTCTTTGGCACTTACGTTTGGGTCATATTAATTTAAAAAGATTAAACAGATTGGTAGCAGATGGCCTTTTGAGTTCATTGAAAGTAGAGGCACTTCCAGTCTGTGAATCTTGCTTAGAAGGTAAAATGACCAAGAGGTCCTTTTCGACAAAGGCTATAGAGCTAAAGAACCGTTAGAGGTAGCTCATTTTGATGTGTGTGATCCTATGACAATCTGGGCTAGAGAAGACTTTGAGTACTTCATCGATGTCATTGATGACTACTCAAAGTATGGATACATTTACCTAATGCACTATAAGTCTGAATACTTTGAGAAATTCAAAGAATTCAAGGCGGAAGCAGAGAAGCATCTGGATAAAAGTATCAAATCATTACGATTCAATCGTAGTGGAAAATACCTCTTTAGAGAGTTTAAGGACTACTTGTCATCAGAGAAAATTACATCCCAGTTGACTGCACTTGGCACTCCGTAGCAAAATAGTGTAGTAGAAAGAAGGAATAGGGCTCTTATAGATATGGTAAGGTCAATGATGAGTTATTCAGATTTACTCGATTCGTTTTGGGGATTCGCTATAGGGACAACGACTTATATTCTAAACTTGGTACCTTATAAGTCAGTACCTTATATTCCCACAGAATTGTAGACCAGGCGTAAGCCTAGTCTGAAACACATTCGAATTTAGGAGTGTCCAACACATGAACTGAAAGGGAATACAGGTAAGTTAGAATCGAGGATAGAAGTCTGTTTCTTTGTGGGATATCCCAAGAGAACGAAGGGTGGTCTATTTTATAATTCTAAATATTAGAAGGTCATTGTTAGCACCAATGCCCGATTCATGAAAGAGAATTATATTATGGATCACAGGCCCAAAAGTAACATTGTTCTGGAAGAATTGAGAAGAAATACTAGTAGAATGGAAGAACAAGTCACTAATATTCCATTACCTCGTTATAAAGAGAGAATTATCGAGACAGGTGTAAATCAAGAACATGGTGCTAATACTCAGAGTTCTAATTTTGCACAGCTTGTTACTGTTAGTACACAGACATAGGTAGTGCCTCGTCGTAGTGGGAGGGTTGTTCATCAACCTGATCAGTATATGTTCTTAGAAGAATCTTTTGACAAGATCCCGACAAAACTAGATACCGAGTCTTGTAATTACAATGAAGCACTTCAAGATAAAGATGCAGATATTTGGCAAAGAATTATGAATTCAAAGATGGAATCTATGTACTCTAATCAGGTCTGAAAATTTATAGAACCACCTGAAGGGATAAAATTCATTGGATGTAAATGGATCTACAAGAGGAGAGAGGAGCAGATGAAAAAATTAAAACTTTCAAAGTTAGGCTTGTTGCTAAAGGGTTCACTCAAAAATAAGGGATCGATTATGAGAAAACCTTTTCACCGATAGCCATGCTTAAATCTATCCAAATTCTCTTATCCGTTGCTTCTCATTTCGATTACGAAATCTGGCAAATGGATGCCAAGATAGCTTTTCTTAACTGAAGTCTTGATGAGTGTATCTATATGATACAACTAGACGGATTCATTACAAAGGGTCAGGAACACATGTTATGTAAGCTTAAGAGATCAATTTATGGACTTAAGCAGGTATCAAGATCTTAGAACACTCGGTTTGATCAAGCCATCAAGTCTTATGATTTTGATTAAAGTCCGAATGAGTCCCGTGTGTACAAAAAGTGTGACGAAAGTGTGGTGATCTTCCTAGTACTTTATGTAGATAATATCTTACTCATCGAAAACGATGTATGGCATTATCTACGGTTAAAGTATAGTTATTTGGACAGTTCGATATGAAGGTCTTGGGAGAAGCCAGTCACGTCTTTGGGATCAAGCTCGTGCAAGATCAAAAACAAAACATATTGGGCATATCACAACCAAAGTATATCGATGATATCCTTGCTCATTTTAGCATGCATGATTCTAAGAAAGGATTTCTCCCTTTCAGGCATAGAATCCCTCTATTCAAGAATTAATATCCTAAGACACCTGGTGAAATAGAGAAGATGAAAGCAGCTCTTTATGCTTCGACAGTAAAAAATTTCATGTATACTATGCTTTGTATTAAACCTGATATCTGCTTTGCCGTTGGTATGATTGGCAGATATCAGTCTAACCCAGGACAAGAGCAATGGACTGTGGTAAAACATATAATTAAGTACTCGAAAAGAACTAAGGATTATATATTAGTTTACTAGGCAGACAGTCTAGTACCTTTGGGGTACACAGACTTAGATTTTCAGTTTAATAAAGATTTTCGTAAGTCTACCTCAAGATATGTGTTTACCTTAGGAGGTGGAACCATAAGTTGGAAAAGTATCAAGCAGTCTTGTATTGCTGATTTCACTATGGAGGCCGAGTACTTGGCAGCTCCTGAAGCAGCCAAGGAGGCCATTTGGCTCAGAAACTTCCAATTGGATCTAGACGTGGTCCATTCAGCTCAATCGGTTATTACACTTTATTGTGACAATAGCAGAGCAGTTTCAAACTCGAAGGAGCCAATGGTCCATAAAAAAAAGAAAAACACATTGAGCGTAAGAATCACCTGATATGAGAAATTGTACAAAGAGGCAATGTTGCTGTGACCGAGATTGTATCAGAAGACAACCTTATAAATTCTTTACAAAGAACTTGCCAGCTAAGACTTTTGATAGTCTTGTAGAGGGCATGGGAGTCTGATGTATAACAGCATTATTTTGAGTATAAGTGAGAAATTATTAGGGTTAGTTTTCTGAAAATCATGTTTTTAGTATTTAATTTAATTTTAATAAAATTAATTTTCTATTTTATGAAAATTTTTATGAACAATGTATGTGTATCATTTTTTTAATATTATAATGGATGTCCGATATTCTGTATAGTATTTAATTTAGTGTATATAGTACATCTTGCATACAGAATATCAGATTTTAAGTTTTTGTAGAATATAAGTTTTATGTTCACAGTTTAGATGGAAATGGACATACCATTGGAACGACTGTGGCACAGAGTTTTAGTAGGTCTGTCTTGGTTACAGAAAACAAATAATAGTGTCGTCTATTGTTTCGACTTTCTATGCCAGTATACTTTGTGTGTAATGAACAGGACATTTAGGGTAATTTATTTTATACTAACTATATAAATTAATTCACACCCCAAGATTATTATGAATAATGCTAATCCTCTTAATCCTGAAATAATTATTAATTTGCGTATATTTAATATTCGTTATTTTGATTTATTACAGTGTACGATCTTATATGGGTCTATATTGCCGGTGAGTTGGATGGCGATATTATTTATATAGAAAATATTAATTATTGACGAAATTCACGTCCCGAAAGATCAGGATTAACAATACCCCCTTAAGGAAGCTTATAAGTTTTGACCGGACCAAACCCTACAGGTGGATTTAATTATCCAACGGTTAAATAAGTTAAGCAGATGGGTTTAAGGAATATCAAGATGTCGATTAAATTATATTGCCAGTAATTAAATTTAATTGACGAGTATCGAAAATCTTAACGTTGGGAGAAATTGTAAACATTTAATAACAGGAGTTCAATGCAAGGTAGTCATCAGATTATGGGTCAGAGTGCAATTATAGTTCTTTAGTAGTGTGAACTATAATTCAGTGTTTTATAGAAATTTCAAAAATCACTGTTGATTTTTCATAATTGCAGATACCGTTATGAGATTTGCTTAATTGCGAAAACTGCTGATACGTATTTGTGTTCTACTGAAAATCTTATTCATAATTACTTCCCAGGTCCCTACTATAACCCTATAAATATGCGTGTAGGCTGAACCAGTTTCATAACTTATCATTAAGACAAAAGCTATCCAGATTCTGCCGGTACGAGTTCCTGAAGGATTATAACCCACAGTATATTCGGAAATCGTATAAAGGAATATAGTAAAAGATCTGACAGGAATTTCAACTCGGATTCAAATCGTAGTTGAACATTCGACCGGTAAAAATATATTCTTCTAAATTCATTTCGGATGCACGGATTTTTTTTTTATCGTTCGTCATCAAAAGTTTTATCTGGAGCCCGTTTTGGCATTTGCCCATTCAGTTAATATTTTCCGTTAATCATTTGCAAAAATAAAGATATTGACAGTTTTGTCTCCAACATATTAGTTTTCTTAATATTAGATTATTTAGTCTTCCTTTTGGTATTGTTTTTCTAAAAGATTATGTTTCTTAATTTTAGATTATTCAATCTTGCTATTATGCTTAATTTCTGATTTTGCTATAATTAGGTATATTTTCTATTATTTTATTTATTTTTTAATAGTCTTAGGGTTATTATAAATTATAATGTAAGCCTTATAACAAATCAGTTGTTGATTAATAAGAATTTTCAGAGTGTTGTCTCTTATTCGTATTTGTTATTGGAGAGAATATCTCTAATAAGAGTATTTCTATTATAGTAGTTCATCTTGTTGATTAGATGAAAAATAAACAATGATTCACTTAAAATATATTTAAAAAATTATTTACCTATATAAAAAATTAGGGATATTTGAGAATTAGTGTTTTTTTTATATCTCGCAAGAGTTTTAGTCATACTATATTTATTTTACTACTTTCAATTCCATCATAAATCATGATAAAATTTAATGACTGATTTACCCATATTTAAAATATTAAATTTTCATTTGTATAAGTTTGAATTCAATTCAATCCCCAAATATTCTTCACTCTCCCACTTGTAATATCCCATAATCTCCCAAATTCACACTCCTAATTTTTCGTTATTCTCTTATATCTCAAATCCCCACCTAAATTAATATCCCATAATCTACAAATTCAACAAACCCACCAAATGCCTAGCCCAGTAACCACATGAAACCCTAGCCGCCGTCCCTTCTCCTCCTCCTCGTCGTCTCCCCTTCTCCTCCTCGCCGTCGTCGCCCTTTCTTTGCCTAGTCGCTGCCGTCACCGTTGTCGCCCCTTCTCCTCCCCGTCACCGTCGCCCCTTCTTCTTCTCTTCGCTGTCGCCCCTTCTCATCCTAGGCGCCTCCGTTGTCGTCGCCCATTCATGATCTCACCACCGCTGCTCCTTCGCTGTCGCTCCTCCCTCTAGATATGGACTCCCCCATCGACGCCGGTCCCTCCTTATTCGGATATGGACTTTTCTGTCGCCGCCGCTTCTCCCACCAGATTTTGACTCCTCCTTCATCAGCTTCACAAATTCACAATTGTTGTGAGAAATTTATTACAATTTGAGTTAAATGCCGAGCTAATATAACAATGTCATTAAATAAGAGAATTTTGTCATTTTCTGATAAGAGAATTTATATAAAAAGGACCATATGACACATTATTTTAATACCATATTAATACTATTTATAGTATTTATATTACTTTATTAAGGGACACCACTCACTTTGTGTTTCTTTTAAAGTTAACTTCTATGAATTTTTTAATACTAAAAATACTCTTATTGGTGTTATTTAAATTTAAAGTTGGAATTTTTTTTTTATTTTGGCCAAAATACTCATCAAACTTCTATTTCATTACGTAATTTAAAAATCATAACTGTTTGAAATTTAAAATTGTTAGGAATTTTAGACCTTCATTTTATTTGTTTATGTTTTGGAAAATCTGTGACAAATTATCATTCATCTTATTCTTTGATATTTGACATTTAATCTTCTAGGAATTGAGTCAAACATTGCAGTGTTATAAGAATATATTACAGCAAACAGAACTCTACAGAAAAAGAGAAACTGTTGCAAGCAAGTCTTGACTGTTCGATCGGTCTAAAAACCACTCGAGTAGTTCGTACGCGAAACTGTTTTAATTCAACTAGGGTTTCGCGGTTATTAACTAGGTTTTAAGAGATAGTTAGGATTTTAGTGTAAGTGTTATAAAAAATGGTTGGTAGGGTTATTAGTGTGGGCCTCTTTTGAATGAATATTCCATAGCCACCAAGATGCCTCTCTAGTGATTGAAACATTTTTCAGCCGTGGTGTTCATTAAAAGTGATTATTTGGAGTATTGAGCGGCGATTAACTTGACGATTCTACAATCTTCGTGCTTTTCAGATTATCATCAAGCAACCAAATTTTCAACAATCATTCTAATTCGTAGAGTCTCTTGAGTGGATTGTTGTCACGTCCCAAACTCCGGGTTACGTGAAACACCCATCAACAACCATATAAAACACCCAATCCGATATTTACTCATAAATTAAAACATACATGCATTAAATATAACCGCCAAGAGGTATACAAAACAAGATTTCAACACTGAGATCATGTTATAACCATACATAATCCAAAGAGAACAAAAGAAAAGACTATAGATCTTTCGCCTCTCCGGCAATCCCGAATTAACTTGCGTGATCGGTACCTGAAAAATATTTTAAATCCGTGAGCCAAAACTTAGCAGAAACTAGACAAGCATGAAATAAAAGCTAAACATGCTAGGAAAATAATGTGCGATTTTCTATTCGGTACAAGCCTTGAAAACGATTTTATATGACTACTCATACGAACCTCAAAAATAGTTTGATATATATATAATGCTTCACAAGTAAAGATAAACTCTTACGAGCCAAGACTCCCACGAGCCCCATATTTAACATAGATATATACACCGACTCTCTAAAGCCCCAACAACAGTTCTATCACATATATGAAGATTCAAATGCAACACATGCCATTCACATAACGTAACGCATGCAGAGTTAAGATATATCTTCATGGGGTAACACCGTAGGATCACATACGTCCTCATCATACATCTTCACGGGGTAAGACCGTAGGACCACATATGCCCTCAATATATAACTTTAAAACTAGAGTTTTAGCCAGAGGAATACATGGATATATAAAACCAGAGTTTTAAATGCACCAAGACCACATAAAACCACATATCCGTCCTACAACATACAAGAATAAAACTAACTAGAGTTTTAAAAGCACAAAAGCACGTATAACCACTACGTTTCACATAACAACACCACATAACCCGTCACGACATCAAATGCTTTACACCCGACATAACCAACAACTTACAGAACAAGACCTATTCAAAGGCCAACTCCAAACCTCCCACAAAACGGTTCTCACCAAAACCTTATCTTTTTTCAAAACTCCATTTTTAGAAAAATAACTGCAGGCCTGAACACGCCCCGCAACCAACTATGCACAAACACAACGATTAACAAACCTATGTCACCCCTGAGGACGACAACAAAGAAGCAAACCACCACGGCTCCACCACAACCAACTAAAGCAACAAGAAATTTGATCAATAGGTCCGATAAGGATGAAAAATAATCTTTTCCATGATGTTTGGCTAAAAAATGGATGAAAAATGATTAAAAAAATTTGACATACCCTCACTCTTTTGGTCATAACTTTTTCTACAAAAAGAATTTTATTGTGAGAGTAGTGTCATTGGAAATAAGACTTTTGGAGCTTCAGTTTGAGTACAAAAATGACCCAATTTGGAGTCCGAATGAAGGAGATATGATTAAAAGAAGTTGGCCCCGCGCAGCTAGTCTGCTCGAGCGGACGTCGGTTGCTCGAGCACGCAGGCACCCGAGAAAAACTCAGATTTTTTCCTGTTTTGAGTTTCAAGTCCCAAAACTCTCAAACACTCACTATGATGCTTCAAAACACACAAACCTACCAACTCACACATTTTTGACACCCACGGACATATACGAGCTCAAAACTACCACAAAATCTCGAAAGAAACATTCAAAACCCGATTTCTTCCAACCGAAATCAACCAAAAATGGTTTTGATCCAAAACCTGATTTTTTTTAAAACATAAATCAATTTTTTTATGCATTTTTAACCGGTAAAAATACACACAATTACACGTAACACTCTTATAAGATATGAGAGTATAGGATCCTATCTCGTTGAGTCAAAAACGTGACGTCTCGATCCACGTACAAAATTGAACTTCGTTAGAATAAAATTCTGTCTAGATAAAAACGTAGCCCACCACGAAAATACTAAGGAATTGCTGTCTGAACGTCGAAAATTGAGCCCCAGGCCGCCGAAAAGTTAGAGAGAAGGCAGAGCATTTGGTTTGAAAAAAAAACATAGCTTTTAAGTTATGAAAATATCTTTTCAAAATATCTAAAGTTAGATAATTATGGGTCACGAAAATATCTTTTTTTTTTAATTCGTACAACACCCAACGGCCCCGGGAACCAATCCCACATGCATCTCTAAACCCGAACATACATAAAAATGCATACAAACATACTATAATAAAAACGATAAACACGCGTCGAAAAACACCAAAAAAAATAAGTCAGGGTCTCACAACTCAACCCCCCTTAAAGGAATTTCATCCCCGAAATTTAACACAAGGTCAAAAAGAAACAACCCCGTCAATCACTATCAACAAAGGCACGGGAGATGGTCAGTCAAACCATTCATAGGATACAGTCAAACAAGGTCATATATTCTAAACAACGGTTAACTATCTCAAAGACACAGGAACTACAGCTCGTCCTAACCTCACATCCTCACCAACCACTGTCTCAACACAGCACACCACCCATAGAGTCCATCACCAACTCCACAACAACTGAAAAAAGAAAACATATGCTCCTGTGTCGATAAGAACACTGACCCAAAATCTACATACTTAGAAAGTACCTCTGCTCGCTGGAGTAATAGCCACATCATCAGGCACAACTGGTGCCCTGGAAGAAGTGGGAGCTGCAAGAGTATACACTCGACCCTACGTCATCCTAGTCTGTCCACCATAACCCGACACTGTCAGCTGCCGTACCGACTGAACTGAAGTGCCCCCATCTGTAACCCAGAAAGTCTAAACTACAAGATGCTGCTGTCGATCCTGCACAAACGAGCCCTCTGGTGTGCTTACCGTGCTCGACGCACTCTCTCTGGAGACAGTTCCTACGAATATGTCCAGTCTGGCTACATCCAAAACAAATCAGCAACTGCCTCCCCTGTGACTGAACCGGTGCGGGACCCTAGGACTGCCTCAACTGTGGATCCCAGTACTGCCTCGGCTGCGGGCAATCTTGCACACGATCCCCCGGCTATCCACACCGATAACATCTAACCTCTCTCTACTCTGACCTCTCCGATGAAGCCACCGATGGTGCTGGTGCAAAAAACTACTGTGGTAATTCGGATGGGTGAAAACTAGGACTAGAGGACTTCTGCCTCTTGTTGGAACGCCCACCTATCTGTGCCTCTATTCCACCCTGTGGTGTCTTAGCCTCCCTAGAAACCCAAATCTCAGTCAAAGTGTTCTCAATCCTCGCTGTTGTCTCCACCAACTCTTTAAAAACATGAAGCCCCATCTCTGCCATGCGTTCCCTAATCACCGGCCTCAAGCCTCGTTCAAACCTCCTCGATCACAGCTCGTTTGTTGCCACCAATTCCGATTCAAAATGAGACAGGCTAGTAAAACTAGCCTCATACTGCATAATACCCATCGCTCCCTGGGTGAGAGTATAGAACTCCTCCCTGTACTAGTCTCTCGATGAAGCTGGAAAATACTTCTCTAAAATAATCCCTGTGAAAGCTGCCCACGTGCCCTCTATAGTGTTCTGGGCATATTTTCACCACTCATGAGCATCTCCTCTCAATTGGAAAATAGAAAAAAGAACTCGCAAATTGTCCTCCACTATTTGTAGTGTATCAAGAATTCGAGTCATCTGCTTCAACCACTCTATCGCCACTATACGATCAGGATCCCCAGCAAAGGTAGGGGGATCCATATGCTTGAACTCTCCCATAGCCACAGCTGCCCTCAACTTGGGTTCTCTCTCTCTCCCCCTAGCGGTCTCAACCAACTGTTGGATGGAGCTTACCAGCACACGCAGCAACTCAGTCGCGTCTATCGATCCCTGGGGAGCATTTGCATCCCCAGCATCAGGGATAGGCATATTCCCTTGGCCAAAACCATGGCCACGGCCTCGACCTCTCTGCGCAGACATCACGTCTATATGAAAGAAACACTGAACATAAGATACAACACATCATTGAACATAAGTACTAACCACATAAGCATGCTAAGACGTAGTCACATAGGTTCATGCTAAACAAACTCCACATACTAAGGAGAACTGACAAGAGTGACGCATCACTTTGGATAACCTACTCAGATTTTCTACTAGAAATCACATTAGCTAAATGCATTTCTAACTTGGCTCCAAAGTTTGTTAATCCAAACGCCAAAAGGCAAGACTAATCAATCATAAGATTCAACCTCCATGCTCACATATGCACAACATTCATACATTCAACACACTATCAAGCTCGTTCTATCAAAACATCTAAATACATACAGTCAAGTACACGCAATCAACCTCACGCGATGATGCACTCTCTTTTCTCAACTCTTAGGTATTCGAACCCAGAACTCTGATACCATTTTGTTACGCCCTAAACTTCGGGTCACGTGAAACACCCATCAAAAATCATATAAAACACCCAACCCGATATTTACTCACAAATTAAAACATACATGCATTAAATATAATCGCTAAGAGGCATACAAAACAAGGTTCTAACACCGAGAACATGTTATAACCATACATAATTCAAAGAGAACAAAAGAGAAGACTACAGATCTTGCGCCTCTCCGACAACCCCAAATCAACCTGCGTGACCGATACCAGAAAAATATTTCAAATCTCACACCATGAGCCAAAGCTCAGCAGAAACTAGACAAACATAAAATAAAAGTTAAACATGTTAGGAAAATAATGCGTGATTTTCTATTCGCTACGAGCCTTGAAAATGGTTTTATATCTGAACTTATACGAGTCTCAAGAGAAAACATTTGAAAAATGGTTTTATATGACTGCTCATATAATCTCGAAAATAGTTTGATATATATATATATACTACAATGCTTCACAAGCAAAGATGGACTCCTACGAGCCAAGACTCCCACGAGCCCCACATGCAACATAGATATATACACTAACTCTCTCAAGCCCCAACAACAGTTCTGTCACATATATGAAGATTCAAACGCAACACATGCCATTCACATAACACAACAAATGCAGAGTTAACATATATCTTCACAGGGTAACACCGTAGGACCACATACGCCCTCATCATACATCTTCACGGGGTAAGACCGTAGGACCACATACGCCCTCATCATACATGTTCACGGGGTAAGACCATAGGACCACATACGCCTTCTACATATAACTAAGGATGTTTTATATATTTGCAACGCTTGTTTAGTTTTTGGTTAAATCAATTAGTGCAAATCAACCGATAAATGAGATTTTTCAATTGGTATAAAAGCAGGTCATTTAAAAAATTAATTTTTTTTAAAAGTGTGATCCTTAATTGATTTGAAAAAATGAATTCTCTTAGAAAAGGTGCCTCGATCGGTAGACCACCCATTCTTGATTGTTTAGTTTTTGGATAAATCAATTAGTGCAAATCAACCGATAAACGGGATTTTTCAATTGGTATAAAAGCAGGTCATTTAAAAAATTAATTTTTTTAAAAAAGTGTGATCCTTAATTGATTTGCAAAAATAAGTTTTCTAAGAAAAGGTGCCTCGACCGGTAGACCACTCATCCTTGACGTTCTAATTACCCTTTTTGAAAAGTTAGAATGAGAGATTTTCTAAAATAAATTGACGAAAATGACTGGCTTTCCGTTGTTGAGGGATGCAAGTATCCCACTATAGTTGTTGATGGGGAAACCATTCCTAATCCCTTGGCTAGATGGGACAGAACCAATTTTGAAGATATAGGCTGGAATAGTAAAGTTATAAATGCTATTTTTAGCGGAGTCATACAAGAAGAATTTCGTAGAACAAGTGCGTGTGATTTGTCTAAAGAAGTAAGTGATATATTTCAAGTCACTTATGAAGGGACCGAAACCATAAAAATTTTAAAACTACAACGTCTTACAACAAATTTTGAAATTTTACGTATGAAAGACGATGAAAGATTTGATAATTTTTATGCAAATTTGAGTGATATTATGGATGTCTCTTTTAACCATGGCCAAAAAAAACTCCCAGTTCTAAAATAGTTCAATTTTTTTTAAATCTTTAGCCAAACGTTTTCAACCAAAAGTTATAGCAATACAAGAAAGAAAAGACATTGACTTTATTTCTGTTAAAAGTTTAGTTGAAAACTTACAAACCTATGAAATGAATTTTCAAAATAACAAAGTTTCTATAAATTTGGCATTTTCTTTAGTTCAATGTATTGCCAGTAATTCTAATGATGATTTTGATCATAAAATGATGGCTATTTTTGTGAATTTTTTTTAAAAATTTATAAAAAAATATAAATAACCTAATCTGGAGGAAAAATCACAAAAGAAAAATGGGAAAGAAAAAATGAGAAATATGTCCAATTTTATTTTAAAATGGTCGAAAGGCCAAATTTTTTAAGTACAATATTATGAATACAAATGATATGCACATATGGATAAAGAGTGCCCTAACTCTCTTAGAAGAAAACAAAAAAGATTCACAGACGCTTGGGTTGACGAGAGTGAACCCAACATGAGTGATGAGAAGGATCCTAATTATAGAGATGGCAATGCTATTGCCTTTGTTGTTTTCGTTCAAGAAAGTGACTTTGGTGAAGAAAAGGGAGATGGGATAAGTGACACTTGTGAAGGTGAAGCTTTGCAACAAGCTTATAACAAGCTTTATAATGAGAGTTTTTTTGTTGACCAAACAAAATATAAAACTGGTTAATAAATATAAACTGTGTGAAAAAGAGAAAGAAAGTGTCTAGTAAGAGCTAACTAAAACTCAAGCTCTGGCTGTGAAATTAAAATCAAATAAAAAATTTTGTGTGAAAAACTTGCCAAGTTTAAAAAAGAAAGAAATGATTTGTTTGAATTGAGTCAAATCAAAAAAATAGGATAGAAGTCCTAGAAAATGAGTTGAATGCTTGTGTAGATTCAAAGAAAGTTCTTGAATTAAAATTGGTAAAGTTCGAAAAAGATATATTGAATGCTCAAGATACTTTCAAGAATTTAGATGCAGGTATTAAGATTTTGGATGGCATGCTTGGCTTGTAAAAGGCAGTGACAGATTGCCGTCTAAAAAAAAAAGGCTGTGACAGATAGGTCTAGACTTAAGTTTGATGGTGCTTTGTCAAGAAAATCATTAAAAGGAAAAGAAAAAGTCGAGTAACCAACCCAAGCTAAAATTGTTTCGATATTTGTGAAAAGTGAAAAAAATGAAGGGAATGCAAAAGGGAGAATTTTGACTGAAAAACTGTCACGCCCCAAATCTGAAGACATAATCAGCTGTGGAAAACGGACCTCAACCCAATAGTCACGAAAGCCTAAAAACTAGAACAAACTCTATGCACTATAAAATTTCTGACACCCATTGAAAATTTTAATAAAATGATGATTTAAATCGTAAATAATATCTGTGGGACACAAATCGTTCACTAAATTAACTATTCATATACAAGTCAACAAAAAATTACCAACTCAACCGAAATTTATTTTAAATCTTAACTAGACAGGCAAGATTAATTCTTAGAGGTCATTAGTACTGAGTTCCAAGACACAGTAGAATCCTCCACTAGTCTCTTTATTTATGACCTGAGAATGTTAAAAATAACATTAGTCAATAGCTTAGTGAAGTAAATATATATAGTAGAATACAGTTCTAAAATAGAATGTTTAAAATATCTATAACTGAAACATGATCATGACATTCAATGCAGTATAAAATCATATGCTGGTATAAAAATTCTATCTTTTTTGTCAAATTCACATTTTTCATTAAATACCGCTTATGAATAAATTCACACAATTTCAAAACCAGTTATAAGTATTTAATTTATCAAATCTCATCATAATAATAACCAACACCACAATGGTGATAACACATGATCATCTATAATTCGTGAAAATCATAAATAAAATAAATAATCAGTGGCAAATATAAATAAACTCAGGACATCTCCGGTCCGTTGAATTCAACATCAAACTTTGAATTACCACAAGTTGCACCTATCCCTTTTTTACAAGACAAATAAGTTTAGAGTCACCCAAAATACCAGGCATATTTTTTAAAATCGTTGAACACTATACTCACCACGAGAACAAAGTCGTGGCTTTTTCCCTAGCGACCAGAGTCACCTTCGCAGAAGGCGTATCCCCTAAACTTTTTCCAAAATAAAACCTCATACGTTACTTCATATAGATGTATACAAAAAATCAAAGTAACATATGAATGCGTCAAAATAATTTTCATGCCATGAAGTTTACATCGCAAATATTCATATACTTTTATATAAAAAAATTTATTAATTTTTTTTGTTTTTTAAAAATCAATTAGCAATATGGGTGATTTTAAAACATATGTAACATGCTAAATCACTCACCTGAATTTCAAATTTCGTATTACCCACCGTAAACGAAATGATCTAGAAAATAAACGTCATCCTGAATTGCACAAATATAAAAGAACTACAATTAATTTGCACTATATTTAAACAATATTTAAATACTAACCGAACCTCCCGCTTATAATTTAATTTAATTTTTCTTATACAATATTTAGTCTAGTCGAGACTATTAATCGCCCCAAGCTCTACTCAAATAATAATGTATTAAAATATTATAATAATTGAGTTAAATTTTACCGTTGATTTATCATATAATTATTTTATTAGTGTACATATATATATATATATACTTTACTGGAACTTCTTTAATACTAAACACAAAAAATTTCAAGTAACATTACCCTAAAATCAAATTCTACCCATCACAAAATATAATAATAAAATATTTTTAAGATTAAAATTTTATCCGACTAGACCAAATATAATTATGCTGTATCCTAATAACATGCAATTTGCCACACAAGATAACCACCAACTATTAGATAGTTATGGACAATCGGCAATAGTCAAACACATTTAAAATTTCTGCATTATTTTATTTTATTTTAATTATTTAATATTTAAATTTTAATGACATCCAACCATTAATTATACCCATATACATTCAAGCCACAACATATTAAAATATTAAGATAATCAGGTTAAATTTCATTATTAATTTTATTGAATAATATATCTTTTTTTAAATTATTATTATTATTTCACTTATATTATTATTATTATTATTATTTTAAGATAAGAATTTAAGCAAAATAATCTCATAATTAAATTCTATTTATGGAAAAACATAATAATAAGTTTTTTTTTATAATTAAAACCTCATTTGTTTAAACGAAATTTAGTTAAAGTGTACCAAGATAATGCAGACCTGTAACACACAATAAAAACTTTTTCAATGGCAGTCATGGGGCACTGCTTTTGGTCCAGATCTTCATTTCTTTTCTTCTTTTTTTTTTTACTTATTCTATATCATTAATTATTTAAACTTACCTCTTACCATCTGGTCTATATTTATATTTTAAAATTATCATTTAATTAAAATAAACTTAAAGTTAAATTTTACGCATAAAAAATATATTAGATCAAATTATTTTTAAATCTTAAAAAATTACTTAACAAAACAAACAGAATTTATATCTAACATGTCAACGATCGACACTGATAAATAACAAAAATTATATATCGAGATTGTACGCTTAAAATTTCATAGTAAATGAAGTATATTTACCGCCAACCAATACACAAAGAAACTGTCTTTTTTTTTTCTTCTCAAACTCTCTTCTCCTGAACTTTCTCTCCTTCTCTGATTGAAATCAATACATAGAAGCCTATTAAATTCCCTCGTTTTAAACTCTCTCTCTCTCCCTCTCTCTCTCTCTCTCTCTCTCTCCATATATATATATATACTTAATTCGACTTCTCTCTTCATATTAATTTCTTTTGTAATAAATTCAAACCTTCTCCCCGTGTACTAGTTTTTTTTACTTTTATTCAATTTTGCTAATCTTTTTTTTAACCAATATATTTAATTTTATTTACTTTAATAATTAAATTATTTAAAATTTAGAGTATTACAAAAATCACCATTCAGCATGATGAGTTAAGAAAATAAAAATTTATTCTAATTTATCATCACTGTAGAGCCAAAAGTCACATTTAACCTTATTATTTTTAATTGCATGGTATATTTGACTCCTATTTTGGTTACTCTCTTGTTCTTAGAAAAGATAAATTATTTGATCACATGAATGAACTTAAGAATAAAGTGACTTATTCAGGATTAGGAGAAATGGCTTTAAAACATGAACTGAAAATAATTTGTCTAAATCAATACCCAAATATTATGCTGTAAAAGGGCAAATCAAGTTTAGAAAAATTTGGATAAGAAAAAGTGATCTAAATGCTTTCATGTTAGTCGAAATCCTTAGTTGTTGTTTGGGTTTTTTGTCTACGTCATGTCATTTTTTTTTCATTTCTTTTTGGTTTGTTTCTTTTGGAGTTTTTTTTAATTAAAAAAATGTGATGGATTTTATTAATATATGAGTACTGTTTCTATGTATTTTTTATTTCGTTGAAGTCTCATAGTTTCGTCTGTAAGATTAAATACACCCATTGGTTTCTGAATACTTGTGTTCATATAATTTTGAAACGTCTTAAGATATGATTCTATCATGTACGCACTTGAATTGTATATCAAATGTAAGGATCCTCTAAATTTAAGTTCAATTTTATCTATGGATCTTTCTCATTTTTCAATTTTTTAAGATTTCACAAAATGACCTTATAGTGGCAACTCATAAAAACTTAATGTTTAAACTTTTTTATTCTTTTGAATTTGCATGTTTTGCTTGAGGAAATGACTACTTATACGAACTTAGCTTTTTCAATTGTATTAGTGTGAAAGCCGCCAATGAAAGCAAGAAAAGAAAAAGAAAGATAAAAGAAAAATTTTGCAGTCTTTAGTTGAGGGGGAGTAATTCTATAAAGTGAATTAGGTCAAAACTGGTTTGATTTTGTGAATTTCTTGAATTCTGATAAATATGACTTAACCATATAGATCTCATATAAGATTTGATATTAGAGTCTAGAAAACGTTTCAAGTCATACACACATTACTTTATATAGAATCTCCTCTGATTTTATTCCATTGTATATGAATATAGGATATCTTGAACACCTTTGTGTGTTTTTGGCCTTTTTTTTACAAGACTTTGTGATTTTAAGCCTGTAAAAATGTGTATGGGTCTACAACTTGCTTTTTAATTTTGTTTGCTACACAAAAAATTTGTTTGTTTCTTCTCTGTTACTTTAATTTTTGCTAATTCATGACAAAAAGGAGGG
>JAULJZ010216605.1:0-18155 GCA_032270985.1 Heliamphora pulchella | reverse complement strand
ATTACTTGCGTAGATTAGTTAACTTAGAGCATTTGCCAAGATTTCATTTTGATTCATATCATAAGTGTGACATTTGTGCGAAAACAAAATCTACAAAGGTACTTTTTCACTCAATCAATAGAAGTACCGAGCCACTAAACTTAATACATAGTGGCATATATGATTTGAAATTCGTTCAAACACGAAGAGAAAAAAAGTACTTCATAACTTTCATTGATGATTGTACTAAGTACTACTATGTATACTTGCTAAGAAGTAAGGATGAAGCCATAGATAGGTTTAAACATTACAAGAATGAGGTTGAAAATCAACTTAGCAAAAAGAACTTAGCGATTTATGTGGTGAATACGAATAACCTTTTGATGAATTCTGTGTTAAACACGGAATAATTCATCAAACCACCACACCTTATTCACCTCAGCAGAATAGAGTTGCTAAGCGAAAAAATAAAACGTTAAAAGAAATGATGAATGCTATGTTGATAAGTTCAGGGTTATCTTAGAACTTATGGGGGAAGCTGTGATTTCCTAATGTCCCACATCGGAAAGGGAGAGTGTGTTCCTGAGCTATAAAGAAAAAACTTTGGACCCTTACATTCAACGAGACTTTTTCTCAAGTGGTAGAGACCCTAGCAGAACTCTGTAGTTAAGCGTGCTTGAGCGGGTGCAATGCAAGGGTGGGTGGCCCCCCTGGAAAGAACAAAACCACGAGGGCTTTGCCCAAAGCGGACAATATCGTTATCATGTGAAAGGTCGGGGTGTTATAGATGGTATCAAAGTCGACTCTCCTCACCTCCGAGTGTGGGGCCCTACCGTCTCGCGTGACAAGTGGGCGGGCTACTGAGTGGGCAAATCGATACGGACTGGCAGGCTACAAGAGCTGGTAGGCTACTGTACGGGGACGTGCAGCCCTAAGGGGGATGGATTGTGATATCCTGGTATCCCACATCGGAAAGGGAGAGGGTGTTCCTAGGCTATAAAGGAAAAATCTTAGACCCTTACATTCAACGAGGCATTTTTTCAGATGGTAGAAATTCTAACAGAACTCTGCAGTTAAGCGTGCTTAGGCGGGAGTAATACAAGGATGGGTGACCCCCTGAAAAGAACAAAATCGTGAGAATTTTTACCAAAAGCGGACAGTATCATTGCTATGTGAAGGGTCAGGGTGTTACAGAAGCAATTCTCTCTGCAAATTATATTATAAACAAATTGCCTCATAAGAAAACGAATAAAATACTTTATGAATAATGGAAAGATCGAAAGCTTTCTTATAAATTCTCAAGAGTGTAGGGGTATTTAGCAAAAGTTGAAGTGCCCACTCCAAACAGGGTAAAGATAAGGCAAAAAATAGTTGACTATGTATTTATCGGGTATGCTTAGAATAGCAGTGCTTATCATTTTTCTGGTTTATAAATCTCAAAGCCTTGATCTCCATGTCAATATTGTCATTAAATCTAGGAACGCATCATTTTTTAAACATGTGTTCCCTTGCAATTCAGCAGAGGAATTCAGTTTTCATAAGATACCTTACGAACCTACGAATAGTAGTCAGGACCAGAAAGAAAGTAATGATGAACCGGGGCGAGTATGAGGGTTAGAACGTCAAAATCTCTTGGTCTAGACTTTCTAACTTATTTGTTAGAAAAAAAGCCTCAAAACTTTAAAGAAGCTGCTATGTCTACTCTAGAAGCACCATTATGAAAAGAGGCCATATAAACAGTGAAATTGAATTCATTATACAAAATCATACTTGTGAACTGGTGGATCTTTCACCAGGTAGTAAACTTCTTGGATACAAATGGATCTTTAAAAGAAAATTAAAAGCAGATGGATCAATTGACAAATACAAGGCCAGACTAGTAGTCAAATGATACAAGCAAAAAAAAGGCCTAGGCTTTTTTGATACCTATTCACTAGTTACAAAGATAACATCCATTCGAATGATAATAGCTATTGCAGCTTTGTATAATCTTGATATACATCATATGGATGTTAAGACAGTCTTTTTAAATGGTGAATTAAATGACAAAATATATGTGGAACAACCAGAAAATTTTATTGTTCTAAGAAAGGAAAAAAAGTGTGCAAGTTTGTTAAACCGTAGTATGGTTTAAAGTAAGTACCTAAATAATGGCATGAAGATTTTGACAATACTATGATATCAAATGGATTCAAGATTAATGAATGTGATAAGTGCATTTACATTAAATTTACTGACAATGGTTATGTCATTGTTTATCTATATGTGGACGATATACTTATTATTAATTGGCAGTAATAACGAAATCGTTAGAACGACCAAGAAAATGTTAAATGTCAAATTTGACATGAAAGATATGGGTGCTGCAGATGTTATACTAGGAATGAAAATTATTAGAAAATCTGATGGATATATCTTATCTCAATCCCATTATATTGAGAAATTCCTTGATAAATTTAACAAGGATGATCAGAGTATTGCTAGAACGCATGTAGATGTGAATTTTCATCTAACTAAAAATAGTGGAGAAGGCATATCACAATTAAAATACTCTAGTATAATTGACAGTTTAATGTATGTGATGAACTGCACACGTTCAGACATAGCATACTCCGTAAGTAGACTAAGCAGATATATAAGTAATCCAGGTGAAAAGCCACTAGAAGGCTATAGTTAGGATTTTAAGATATCTAAGATACATCCTAAATTATGGACTGCACTATACAAGATATTCAACCGTACTAAAAGGGTATAACAATGCAAGCTGGATATCTAATACCAAAGACTCAAAGTCCACAAGTGGATATGTCTTTACACTTAGAAGTGCACCCGTTTCTTAGAAATCTACTAAACAAACGTGTATTGCTAAATCCACAATGGAATCGGAGTTTATTACATTAGATAAAGTTGGAGAAGAAGTAGAGTGACTTTGAAACTTTTTAGAGGATATTTCAATGTGGCCAAAGCCTGTGCCAGCAATATACATTCATTGTGATAGCTAATCAACAATTGCCACATTCGTCGTCGGCATAATACTATTAAACAATTGCTTTCAAACAGGGTTATTATGATTGACTATGTAAAGTCAAAAGATAATATCGCAGATCCGTTAACAAAATGTTAAATCGAGAGCAAGTTGATATATCATCGTGGGGAATAGGTTTAAAACCTATAAAATAAAAGTCATCACAATGGCAACCCAACCTAACTGACTGGAGATCCTAAGATCTAGGTTCAAAGAGACGGCCGAATTGTGTATGATTTAGTAAAATTACTGTGGAGATTCTCTCCCACCCACTCCTATGATAAACAGTGATGCCTACAGTGATTTTCTCTCCTACCCACTCTTATGATAAACAGTGATGCCTACAGTGATTTTTGGATAAGCTTTGCTTTTAATCATTCTTATAACTTGAAAATCCAAGTAGGGTATAGTAGAATACTTCCAATAAGAAATCACCTATATTAGTGTAAAAGGGTCGCTTCTATGAGAATTTTAAGACTAAATTCTCTAAAACACTCATGAAAACCAAGAGTTATCCAGGGTCAAAAGTAACACAACAGTGAGAACTAAACAATGTCTGAAGAGATTCTGTGTGAATTCTATTATCTTAATTTACACAAATGGCTAAACAATTCAAGATATCATGTTCACTGATTAGCCGGTAAACTCAATAGTCTTTCACAAAAGAAAGTTTAAGGCCAAAAGCTACCTATTCTTTATAGGATCTTTCCAATTTGTACTCTTTCTCTCTCTCTCTCTCTCTCTCTCTCTCTATCTCTTTCCTTTTGTTTGTATTCTTTGGTTCAATTTTCATTCATGTGGGAGATTGTTGGAAAGATGGTTTTGAACCATATTAACTAGCTAACTTTAAGCCAATTCTTAAATGGGATCCACACACCGGTTAAGTTCGGTCCGGGTTGTAATGTGTTTACTTCCAAGAATAGATGAACCTTAAGTGGTTGGTTGGTCAAAACTATTAAGTAGTGAATGAGAAATTGTTCTCAAAAGTCATGAGATGAACTTGGTTGAAGAATGGAATTTAAAGCTTGTCCCACATTGGAAAGTTATGAGAACTTTTGTGAGTTTACATACTACTATTTTGGACTAAGGGGCATGCCCCTTGGGAGTACCCAATTTTGTGGAAGGGCTGTAAACACCCCAATTTGATCCCGCCTAATCTTAGATTGATCTAGGTGAATCCGATGATGAAAACAATTGGAATGGTGCTTTAGTATGAACATGATCTAAGCTCGATATTTGAACCCAATGATCAAAACTTGCAAACCGGTGAAATCATCATTAAACCACCATGTTGGAACCTTGGGGTCGCCATGTTCATTGTGACGACCGCCACATTTGAACTATGGGGTCGCCAACTTGATTGTGGCGACCGCCATAAGAACTTGGAGGCTTGATTTTTGTAACGACCGCCAACTCTGAACACGACGACCGTTAACTCCAAATGGCCTGACGTGTCCCAAAATGTGTCAGGATTTTATTAGTTGAAGAATTCTATAAATACCGTACTCCTTTGTACATTTTGAAGGGAAAATTTTAGAGAAAGAAGCTCTGCCGAAACATCGAGAGAGTACGAGTCCCGACATCGAAACCCTACCGAAGCACCAAGAGCCGGACCTCTAACACTAATACTGAAACCCAAACTTGGATTGGATCATCACTTGAGGATTGGACTGCTACTTACCATTTTCCAACTCGAAGATTCATTAGCGATCCAGGTATTCTGTTTAGATTCCCGATCTTTCTATATCTGTCTCCCTTTTAGAGTGATTGGGTTAAGTTCAACTTCAATTTATGTGTTTTTTACATTTATAGACTTTATCTTGTTCACTATTTAATGTGTTCTATGTAATTCGATTACTTTTATAATTGTTATTTTCTTCACATTACACACTTAGCACATTATTACTATTAAAAACTCATTAATTAGTACTAATATAATTTGGCAATACAGCTGATAATATTGTTGTTGTTATAATTAGAACACTTACATTCATATAGTTGTAATTATCAATATTGCACCCATATTCTAAATCTCTTAGTTAAATGGTTATTACATGATTATTTTGTTAATTTAACTTTCTTTAATAGTATTCTTTTTTTTTTCCTTTTATGCACCAAATCTTTTAATATTAGTTTAGTTTTCTTTTAATCGCATTTTCTTTTATTTTTCTTCTCTTTCCTTGTGTTTAATATAAAATTCACAAAGTCTTTTATTGTTAGTTTAGTTCTCTCTTTAGTAGTATTCCTTTATTTGTCTTGTCTTTCATTTTGTTAAACATTAACATTTGCAAATAATTTATTTTTCTTGTAATAAGCTTTCTTTTATTTTTCTTTCATTTTCTTTTATCTAATAATAAAATCTACAAAATTTCTTAAATTTAGCATTTTCATTAAAAACTTTTTATTTTGGTTTAATCTTAGTTTATTTTAATTTTGGCTTTAGTTTTAATAGTATTTTATAGAATTCTCATACATCCTTAATTGAGCCTTACTTTCTAGTATAGTTTTCTTTAATTTATTTTAAAATAATGTTTTAGGTTATTTGATAAGATGCATATTTAGTATGACTATTTTCTCTTCAAATATGCTTTAATTAGAACTTCATGTTTAATAACTTTATGTTCAATTTGGTATAATTAGACCTTAGTGACTTTTTAGCATGTTTTTGTTCTTTTATTTGAATCATACTAGTTTAGGTTATTTTGAATCATACCATGCAGATTTGTTCCATGTTTCTTCTAGCAAGAAATTGCATGTCATAAGATTTATGATTTTTTTTATTTGCTTTGTTTTGGTGTTTTACATGCATATATTATGTATTTTCTATACTTGATTTTAGATGTTCTCTTCTCGCCTTCATTTTCTGTATTTGTATATATTTGATAAATTTAATTAAGAACCAATGATGATTAGTAGAGGCCAACTTTATGATTGGGCGAACGGGGCGCCTAACACCTTTTTCGATTTGTACCATAACTTCCGGACCCTTTTTCTCTTGTTAACGTTTTAAAGATCAGTAGCCCATTTTTGTTTTTCTTGATTTTTCTCAAAAATCAAGTGGCGATTCTATTTTCGACAAAAATAAATTTTCAAAATTTGACTTTCAATGTATTAACATATTTTCCACACATCTTTTGAACTCTTTATTTTTTAACTCAAAACACCCCAAATCCTGGCACCACAAGGGGGAAGACCTACCAAAATGTGGGTTTGGGCTCGGGTCTAACCCAAACCACATGCGCGTTGCCGCCCGCCTACGGGGCTGGGTTTGTGCTTGGGCTTGGGCTTGGGGGATATCTTAATTTTTTGATAAAAGTTTATTTTAAATATTTTTAAATATATTTTAAATTATTTTAAATCAAATATCCAGCTGGGTAGTTAATTTCCGTTGGTAGTTATTCTTTTCGGTTCAAACTGGAGCGGTTTATTACCGTTATATGACGATGAGTCGCGTCGGTTCAGATTATATCCGTTGGCTTCAAACTGAACAGGTTTGCCACCGGTTCAGTTATGACTGAAAAGGCACCTCCATTGCCTATAAATTAAGCCCACGAGTTGGCCTTAAAACATTCATTCTTCTTCCATGTTTCTTCCTCTTTCTGCTCTTCTTTCCAATTCAACTGTGTGAGAGAGAGTCCATATATAGTTCAAAGTTCAACAGGCACACCGATTTCTGTGCTTCTTTAGTGTGTTCCAGACTGCTGTATCCTAGAAAACAGACGCTCAAATAACTCAAAGCACCATTGCGAGGGAAAAATCTGCCTTAAGGAAACAGTGTGGTACCCTAGTCTCGGCCATTTCTTTTTGCCATTTTCCATTCCAGAATCACGTTCATTACGTGCATTATTATTTTCAATTTTGTTCAGTCATTTATTATTTTAATTTTGTTTTGCTCTTTTGCTAAGATTGTTCCAGAGTATTAACACATAGGACTTCAGTTTTTGTTTTTACTAATATTATGCTGGTTTATTTTTAAAGTTGTTTTCAATTCATTTTCATGATTTTATATTAGAATCGCATGATCGAACTTGTCCTTCGTATATTTTTTTTGTTCGGTTTCTTTCTGGTAAGGAAGACAAGAACTCATATCACTCTACATAGTTTAATTTTTTGATTCATAAATATTGTTTTAAAGTGCATTCAAAACATGTTTTCACTTGAAAATAATAATTAGAAAGTTCTCTAATGAATGCCCCATCCAAAAGGGCATTCTTGTAACTTTATATGCGTTATTCTTGAAGAGATTTGTTAAAATAAACATTATAAAATTTGTCTTCTAAAAAGTACTCTGTTCTTAATATTCACAAGTTGTTGACCAAATTTTCTATTTTTGAATTTTTTCATTTTTAGAGAGTTTTATAGACTATTTTTGGGAAAGTCCCAATTTGAATAGTCTTCTTGCAAATCTTTTCAAAAAGTGCAAAGATGATGGTTCTTTACTTTGTTATTTACTAGCTTACATGTTTTTGGCGCATAACTTACAATTGCTTATTTTATTTATTTGTTATTTTGTCGCCATAAACTTGCTAAGGGATTAATTAATTAGTGTGTGAAACTTATTTTAAAGTAAGAGCCTAAAAATGACAGTAGAAGTCAATCATTTACGTGATTAAAGTATGAGCCTAAAGATGACAATAAAAGTCAATTAATTGACTGGATGAAAAAAAAGTACGCAACACTTTTCTCGTACCATAACTCTGTGGAGTCATTATGGACATGTGATTTGTCTTTGAAAAATTATAAATTGTGTATGTTGCTATTGTTGTTCATAATTTGGGCTTAAATTACTGGACATTTAATTAATCAAAATTTTAAATTTATCATAATTAGTGTGGGTTAGGAATTGAAATTATGTAGAAAAAATATGATATGTGATAAGTTTTTATAGATATGTGGATAATGGAACCTTTTGACATTCAAGAAATACCGAAGAAGAAGTCAAGAATTATTTTAGAACTCAAACTAGATTTTTCCTTTTTAAATTTGAAGGGTGAAATTTTTTTAGTAAAAAAAAACCATTTGATTGAGGGGTAGTCTTATGAGAAGACTATTAGATTAATAAAGTATTTGCAATTAATTTAATAAAATTTATTAGATTATCTTATTTTAAGTGAAAATCTTTCACAAACAACATTTTGGCTATTCTATAAGATCTTAGGTTCAAAAATTATTTTTATTTTGAATAGTTTTAACCCTAGTTAATGTATAACTCTCTCTCTCTCTCTCTCTCTCTATATATATATATATATATATATATATATATAGACATAGACATAGATATACTCACACACATTTTTTTATTCGTTAAAGTTTTTTTTTTTTTGACTTTTCTTGATTGTAAATTTTTTGTTATGTGATTCGTTATAAATATTTTTTTAAAAATAGATATAAATAACAAAAATTATAGAATTTTAAAATTTAAAACAAAAAATTAAATATCAATGGCTCAATGCCACGTCACCAAGAGTATATTAATCACTATCTTTAATTACTTAATGCATCTTTATGTAAGAGGGGTAAATTTGTCCGTCACTAATAACTTTTAAAATAGAATATTTTAGAATGGTTAAAAGGTAAATATGACTTATTTCAAAATAAGTTCAAAAAATAAGACCCCAATCTAATTAACTCAAAAATAAATCTTTTATGTTGTAACTTACTTTTTTGCTCTAAGTCCATAATGTCATGATCAAATAATGGAAGATTGTTTGCTCAAAGTCATATTTTCTTTTATTTCGAGGATGACAATATTTAATTTAGAAGGATTTTTTTATCTATTTGTACTAACAATTGATAATATATGAATTAATCAATTCATGGTGTATTCTTTTGAATTTACTTCCGTTGATTTTGTACTTAAATACACTCATTTGTAGCTTGTTTAACTCATTATTGGAGTTAAAATTGAGGAATGTCAAATATCCATCTGGCAGACCAGGCAGCCACGTCAAGCTGACGTTCGTCCAGCTCGACACCAAGATCGACCTTGCCTCAGTTGTGGTCGAGCTTGGGCAATAGACCACAAGGATGAAACATGTGAGTGATTTGATTACTTAAGCATTGGCCCAAGTTCAAGTGCTGGTATAGCTCGACTACGGGAATTCGAATTGTTGGGTAGCTCGACCAATGGTAGCCGAGTAGGATAGATCCCAAGGCATGATCATCCGAGCTCAGTGCTTGGGGGTCTGAACCGCTGCCTCTGTTGCAGTGTCAAAAGTAGTTCAATCGCTACTAGGGTTGGAGTATCAAAAGTGGTTAATCTTACCCTATACAGGATTTGGGAGTAAGTGGACAGTCTAACATGATAAAAAGACCATGCAAAGAAACATGAAGACATGATATCTATGATAAGTCACTATCTGACAGACAACTGTAACATGAGCAGAGAAAGAACGACCCGACCAGCTTGGGTCAGGTTAGGTCAAGTTAAACACCAAAGACGGGTCATGTAACGCCCCGATTTAGAAATAATAAAACCTGAATAAACTTTGAAAATCACCTCGATATGAATGACCAATTTTTTTTCAAAATGTCCCTAAAAACAATCAATTTATACCCCAAATTATAAACCCAAAGGTTACTTAAGCAAAACCCATTTTGAGCAATTTTCGATAACATCTACCCAACGAAATCTGCTCGAGCGGACTCCTCACCGCTCGAGCGGTGAGACACCCGAGAACCACTGCCTAAAAACTGTGGGATTTCCTATACTTTGGAAAAATAACCACTTTTTCTCCTCCTTTAAACATGATTTTAAATAGGCAAAACCAAGATGTAAAAATATGCATTTGAGAGACAAATAACCATCTTTCAACCATGAACCCGAAATTAAACTTTAATATCAAGATACACCATAAAAAGTTAAAGTTTTCAACCCAGAAAATAAACGAACGTTCTCACATGCATATAAGTCGTGGAAATATGACCTTAAGGCTTTACAACTTGGGTATTCTGACACCAAATATCAATACTCAAAAAAGAAAAAGAACAAGAATTACATCTTCACAGGTTCATTTATCAAAAGATAATACAAAAAAGGGGGTGTAATTCCATCAACTACTCAAAATGGGTCCCACAACCGTCATCCCAGTCCAAAATCTTCTTCCCTCTATCATCTGAAATGTTGTTAAACAGCATGAGCCGAAACTCATAGGAACAAGACTAACATTGAACATATGTATGATATATGAAGATGGTTATGCAGGATGCATACATAAATTTAATTAAAATCGCACCGTTAGTTCCAAGATAAATTTCCAATGCATAACCGAGTTTTGTATAAAAGGATTATTGTTCCTTACTCATTAATGTCAGTGGCATTAACTATTTTACCATTTTTAATCAACCCAACACGTTTTTCCGTTCTATAACATGCTCCAATTAAGATTTTACCAACCCAATCATTTATACCGCACGCACACCCATACGCACACACTTGGTTGATATTTCTCACATTCCACCCACTTGTGGTTTACAAACATAGGCACCGACGCCGAACGAGCGTATGGACCCGCGTAGTGTTACAACCAACCAGGCCACACAGGCCCCTTGAAGTAACGGGACATTCTATACCCCGACTCGACTAATGTCCTTTCTCGGTTGCTAGCCGGCGGGCAAAGAACCCAATCTGCGCAGTTTTTCGGTATTTCACCGAGAGCAACTCATGCCCAACCTTAAACGATTCTTGGATCCCGAAATCGATCCTTTTAGACATATCAAACCACACTACACACGCACGAGTCCAATCCAAATGGTTCCTCTCGGCAAACCCGTATCTCTACATGTTTTCTCTTATTCACATATTCAATTTTTTTTGGGCTCAAACCCCGGATTAACCGTCTACATGGTTTAAGTCCACTAGTTCAACAATTTTACACAATAAAAACCCCCATTTTCACTTGACATCGTTACGGGTCACATAAATTCGTGGGAAAAATATGCAATAGGTTATCACAACCCTTAATTTAACCACTAATCAAATCAATTTCAACACATGGGTCCCTTAACAACAAACCCCTCAATTTTCATGGTCTAAACTCAAATCTCAAACCCTAGTTCATTATTTTTCAAATCCAATCATGTCCAACAACAATGAGAAACTAGAATCATGTTAAATCATCCATAGATCTAATATTTAACCTTCATTCACATTAAACCCGAACTTAGGGCCTTGAAAACATCATTTTTATACTTTTATGTTTATAAATTCAAAGACATAACACATATCACATAGATATTCAAAATTAGTTTTAGATCCTACTTTTGGGATGCTAGATTCACAAGAAAAGCCCCAAACGAGCTCTAATTACAAGAATCTCCAATCACACGGTGAGAAAAATGTCTCCAATGCCAAGATCGGGTCTCCAACGGTTGAGTCACCAAGAGGAAGGCAAGGAAACTCACCAAAAGAAGCTAAACATGCCTCCAAACCCAAACCCTAGCCCTCACTTTTGCTCTAAAGAGAGAGAGAAATGAAAAGAATGGGAGAAAAATGGACCCACACGCGACTTTAAAAAGTCTGCTCTCCGACTGTCCGTTGGAATGAGGCCCTCAACGCTCGAGCAGTCCCCTCCTCAAAGACCTCTCTGCCACATGTCCGCTCGAGCGGGCTCCCCCACCGCTCAAGCGGTCAGCGCTGGGAGACAAACCAAACAAAATCTGCTAAAACTGAGCCGAGACATAAGCTAAACACCTCACAGTGATGTTCCCATATTTTACCCCATACTTAACCATTGTTAGCAACCAAATACAAGCTCAAGTTTTAATTCTTATGCAAGATTTACACTTACAAACGTTTCCACTGGGCATGACATACTCGTTTTTATTAACACTAGAAAATAACAAGGGACCGGGTCCCTACAACCTCCCCCACTTAGGAGATTTCGTCCTTGAAATCACACATGCATCAAGAACTAAACAACTTGGGATAGTTTCTGTGAACTTTTGATTCTCACTCTCATGTGGCTTCCTCAACGCCATTGTGAAGTCATAACACCTTCACGTATTGAATGGTTCTCTCTCGCAAGACCTATTCTTTGGTGTCAAGGATCCTCATCGGTCTCTCCTCATAGGTAGCATCATTGTTTACCCCTAACTCTGTCTAATCCAAAACATGGGATGGGTTCGGCTCATATTTACACAACATAGATACGTGAAAGATGTGCACGGAGGCTAGCTGCGGTGGCAAGGCTAAGCGATAAGCCACCTCTCTAATCCTATCAAGGATTTCAAATGGCCCAATAAAACGCGGCGATAACTTCCCACTCTTATCAAACATCATTAAGCCTTTTCGTAGTGAGACCTTAAAAAACACATGGTCTCCCACTTCAAATGCTAACGATCTCCTCCTCTTATCTATATAACTCTTTTGACAGTTTTGAGTGGTCACTAAATGCTCACGGATCGCGATGATCCTTTCTGTAGTTTCATGCACAAGCTCAGGCCCTAACGCGGCTACCTCACTAACATCAGTCGAGTAAACGGGCGACCTGCAATGTCTACCATACATTGCCTCATAAGGCGCCATCTCGATACTCGACTGGTAGCTGTTGTTGTAGACGAATTCCACCAATGGTAAATGGTCTTCTCATGACCCACAAAAATCTAGAACACACACTCGCAGCATTTTCTCAAATATCTGAACAGTGCGTTCCGACTGGCCATCCATCTGGGGGTGAAAAGCAGTACTAAGAAATAGGCTCGTCCCCATAACTGACTGCAAACTCTGTAAAAAAAATGAGACATGAAATGAGGATCATGATAAAAAACAATAGAAACTGACATTCCGTAGAGGCTAATAATCTCACTCACATAAAGCTTGCTGAGCTTATCAACTGAATCCGTCATGCGAATTGGTAGGAAATGTGCCGATTTGGTTAATCTATCCACCATAACCCATATGGCATCATGCCCTTTCGGCGAACTCGAAAGGCCCGAAACAAAATCCATGGTGATGTTCTCCCATTTTCACTCTAACACTGGCAACAGTTGCAACTGACCTGCAGGTTTTTGATGCGTGGCCTTCACTTGCTGACAAGTAAGACAATGCGAGACGAAAAGCGCAACGTCTTTCTTCATACCCTTCCACGAAAACTGCCTACGTATGTCATGATACCTCTTGGTGACCCCTAATGCACCACTAGGCATGAATAATGAAACTCAAGGAGCACGTCTCCACGACACGCTTCCAGCACAAAGATTCTTCCTTCGAACTTTAGTGTCATGCCCCAAAATTCAAGGTCACGTGAAAATTCACCAAACACCAATTTTTTAAAAAAGTAGGTTTTGATACATTCAAATTCACCTGTTGAAATCAGAAGAATACCCAACATGCATATCTCATAAACAGTAAATATCTAATTCCAACACACATAAGTATATTGCCATAAGGCGTACAAAATATGCCTTCAGAAACAGACATATAAAAAGAAAAATTAGTGAAGTCTTTCGCCACCACGGGCACCAGTAGATCAACTCCTCGTGATCATCAATCTCCAGACCTGAAAATAGTTTTACAACAAAATTCCATACCGTGAGCCGAAACCCAATAGAAACAGACTATAAAGCTGTAAAGTAAGATATGCAATCATACGGTGGGAGTTGACTCAACCACAGAAAAAACCAAGCTTTAAAACTAATGCAAGTAATATGTTACAGTTAACGAAAATAGTAACCCAAAAATGTTGTTCCCTCTCGGATCATACAGTCAAGGAAAAGAAGAATGAATCATATGTACCGATTCTGTCACAAAGACAGAGGTAACAACTATAGACTCCTGCCCATTACCTAATTCTTGAATCATTTAAGACCTGTTAGGTAATGACAAGTTCTATACGGAGCCATCACAACGTAATTGATGACTTTACGGACTAAAATCGAAGGACAAAAGCACCTACACCTTTTTTACGGGAACTACCTCGAAGGACAAAGGAGAATCACATATCCATTATTCCGGCACATCTAGAGAATCATTTAACAAAACCAACCCGTAGCTCGACTACGAAAAATATTTTCACATTATACATTAAACATGTATAAAGATCCATCCATCAACATTGAGATCAACAAAATTATTTTTCAAATGTTTTTTTTTCTATTTTCAACAAAATGTTTCAAAAAAACTGAGACTCAACCCCGATGGTTAGCTCCAAACCTCCAAAACATAATTTTTCCACAAACAGTTGTTTTCAAAATCACGCTTTAAAAAATGAACATCCATCAGTCATATGATATAATAAACCAAGAAAAGCAGATAAAATATGCTTTTTATTCCAAAAATAAGGTTTAAACATAAATATGACATTTAAAACATTTTTTAACCGATGAAAAAGTATATAATTGCACGTTGCACCCTTTAACAACATTAAAGTCTAGGATCCTACCTCGGTGAATCAAAACTCGAAACCTCAAAAACTGAACCTCGTTGGAACGAGAATCAGTCCGGATCAATTCAAAGCTAGCAGCATGAATAACAAGGATCCACAAACTGATCGTCGAAAACTAAGCTCGGACAACACGAAAATGTAGAGAGAAGGCAGAGAGTTGGAAAAAAATAAACTTTTTTCCAAACAAAACAGCCCCTGGAATATATATAGGTTCGGCAAAACAGTCGCCTAGTCGACTGCATTGGTCGACTGAAGGGGCGTTCAGTCGACTGAAGGGTTCAACCAAGTCGACTGAAGGTGTTTCAAAACACTAGAACTCTTCCACCCCTATACTTCAGTCGACTAGTGGCTCAATCCAGTCAATTAAACCCAAGAGCAGACAATCCAGTCGACTGGACTACTGGGAAACAGCCTACTGCTTTAGGCCTCAGTTTAACAGTCCAAACACTATCCAAACAATCCTTAATGAAGCCCGATAAAGTATAAAACACATCTACACGTGCTGTTCTATAACTCCAAAGCATAAATCATTCATAGATGATATTCACGTGATGAAAGAAACACGTCAAACATGGATAGATATCAAAAATAAAACAGTACAGGGTCTAACACCTAGGCTCTGATCTAAGTGGATAGTCCACTCCTTAGCATTCTCGCTACTCAAGACTCGCTCCCGAAACATAAAACTCTCCACATCTGACCGTTATACCTCGACAACACGGTGAACAAGTGTAGGCTGAGAAACCATTGTAAACAAGGTGACGCACTCATCAAACTTCCCGAAACGAAGGTCGTACTCTCCGATCTTCCCGAGCATATCCCACTCCCAAATAGCCACGTATGCTAACGTGGTTAAAGTCTTTCAACTAAGGGCGTCAGCTACCACATTGGCCTTGCCCGAATGATATTATAGATCAAAATCATAATCTCCTAAGAACTCAATCCATCTTCTCTGACTCAAATTCAGATCCTTCTGCGAAAACAAGTACTTCAAACTCTTATGGTCCGAAAATACTTCGAAGTGTTCTCCATATAGGTAGTATCTCCAGGTCTTTAGAGCAAATACCACTACTGCGAGCTCCAAATCAAGTGTAGGGTAGTTCTTCTCATGAACTTTCAACTGCCTCAATCCATAGGCCACCACCTTACCTAGTTGCATTAATACGCAACCCACCCCCTCATGCAACGCATCGCAATATACGGCATAGCCGAGTCCTCTCTGTGGTACAATCAGAATGGGCACACTTGTTAATCTCATTTTCAATGTCTGGAGGGCGAGCTCACAATTATCCTTCCATACGAACTTGGTTCCCTTCCGTGTAAGGTGGGTCATAGGAGCTGCAAGCCTAAATAAATCCTTTACAAACCAACGATTTTAACTGGCTAATCTCAAGAAACTCTGAATCTCGAACACATTTTTTGGTCTTTCCCGTTCCATCACAGCTCTGATCTTAAATGAATCAACTCCTACTCCATCCCTCGAAACTATATACCCCAAAAACTTTATCTCGGGTAACCAAAACTCTCATTTGTTGTACTTGGCATATAATCGATATTCTCGCAATAACTGTAAGGCATTTTAAAGGTGCTCCTCATGTTCCTCTTTCGATAATGAGTAAATCAAGATGTCATTCACGAACACCACCACAAATTGATCAAGATAAGGGTGAAAGATATGATTCATAAAGTCCATGAACGTCGCTGGTGCATTAGTCAATCCAAAGGACATAACTAGGAACTCAAAATGCCCATAGCGAGTACGAAAAGCCGTCTTCGAAATGTCTTTCTCCTTGACCCGCAACTGGTGACAACCCGACCTCAAGTCGATCTTCGAGAAACAACACGAACCTTTCAGTTGGTCAAACAAGTCGTTGATACGCGGCATAGGGTACTTACTTTTAACGGTCACGTGGTTCAACTTATGATAATCTATACAAAGACGCAACGATCCATCCTTTTTCTTAGCAAACAATGCCGGAGCTCCCCAAGAAGACACACTAAGGCGGATGAATCCCTTGACCAACAACTCCTGAACTTGCACTTTTAATTCTACTAACTCAGCCGGTGCAAAATGGTACGAAGGTATAGAAATGGGGGCAGTCCCCAGAATGAGATCTATGGAAAACTCACCTTTCTACCGTGGTGGAAGCTCAAATAATTCGCTCGGAAACACGTCAGGAAACTCACAGACAACGAGAAGAAGCTCTTCCCGAGTGGAATCAATCTCACTCACCGACAAGGCAGAGAAAAGCAGGCTAAGGTTGTCACGGCTCTACGATCTAAGAGATCTAGGTGCTAAACTGTTGTCCCGGCCACCCACGAATTAAAAGGAATCTCCCTCCAGTGTGCAAACAAACACTCGTTGCGGTTCACAATCAATGAAGGTGTGAAAGGTGGTTAACCAATCCATCCCCAGGATAACATCGAATAAGGACATATCGAGCACGATAAAATCAAATATCAAACGGTGGTCGGCAATCTCCATCTCACAAGCTCTATATACCCGTCTCAACACGGTAGTCTCACCCATCGGCGTCTCTACACATAAGGCAGTACCCAACACGTCTACCTCTAACCCCAATGCAGATGCGAATGCAGATGAGATGAAAGAGTGTGATGCTCCAGTGTCAACAAGATCACTTGCCCAAGAATGGAACACTAAGAATGTACCTCGTATGATAGAAAGACTGGTTGTGATTTTAAGCACTACATGTGCCACTGACGTATTGGGCTCCATAAGAGCATACACTCGCCCCTGGTTCCCCTGATTCTATCCTCCGCTGCCCCTGGCTCCTAGCTATCTCACTAACTGAGCAGAAGTAGCACTTCTTGCTATCCTCACTGACTGTACCCCTAAATGCGGTTGCGACTAGCCGTATCCCTATTGTCCCTACGATGCCTGTACTCGATATGCTTCAATGGCACCCTGAGCACTCCCTCCCTGAGGGTAGTCTTGTCATAAGTGACCCTCCTGGCAACACTAGAAACATGAAAGCGGGGTCCTCCCCTGAGTCTGACCCTGCTGCTGATGTCCTTTCTGCTAACAATCCTTCGCACAGTGTCTCAATTATCTGCGACTGGCCGTATCCCTGTTGTCCTTATGATGCCTGTACTCGATATGCTTTAGTGGCACCCTGAGCACTCCCTCCCCGAGGGAAGTCTCGTCGTAAGTGACCCTCCTGGCAACATTAGAAACATGAAAGCGGGGTCCTCCCCAGAGTCTAACCCTGCTGCTGATGTCCTCTCTGCTAACAATCCTTCAAGCGGTGTCTCGGTTGAGAGTGTATTTTTGGGTTGGGTGTTATGTTTGGTTGTTTATGGGTGTTTTACGTGTTCCGGAGTTTGGGACGTAATAACTTGGTATCAGAGCTCTGGGTTCGAATACTTAAGAGCCGTGAAAATAGGGTGTATCACTGTGTGAGGTTGATTGCGTGTGCTTGATTGCATGTGCTTAGATGCTTTGATAACATGAATGTGTTAGCATGTTGATCATGAGAATGTTGTGTATATGTGAGCATGGGGGTTAAATCTTAGGATTGATTTGTCCTGCCTTTGGACATTTGGATTAACAAATTTGGGAGCCAAGTTAGAAACGCATTTAGCTAACGTGATTTCTAGCAGGAAATCTGAGTAGGTTATCTAGATTGACGTATCATTCTTGTCGGTTCTTCTCGGTATGTGGGGTTTGTTTAGCATGAACCTATGTGGCTATGTGTTAGCATGCTTATGTGGTTCGTGTTTATATGTTGCATCTTATGTGCTATTTT
>JAULJZ010216594.1:0-18157 GCA_032270985.1 Heliamphora pulchella | reverse complement strand
ATTGCACCTCAACTGTTAAAATTTCCGTTAAATTTCAATGAAAATTTTAACAGTTGGGGTGCAATTGATGTTAAAATTAAACCTTAGGGGAGATTAGTGTAATTTCAGAGACCACAGAGGAGGTCCCTGTAATAAGCTTAAACCTCAGAGGAGGTAAGTATAATTATCCCAAATTATTTTTAGTAGTGAACAAAAGGTATGGGACAGAGGAAATATTTTGATAACATTAACTGTTATAATCCTCTCCATGTAGTTAAAGCGGAGGGAAGGATTGCTACAACAATTTGTGTCCTTTCTGAAAGGTCCTTTTTGTTCTATTGTGGACTCTTTCCGCTTTTTTTTTTTGCTTCCCTGTTTCATCACTCTCTTTTGTGCTTTTTGCCCTGTTTCATTGTCTGTGTTCCTTTGTCTTGTTTCATGTTTTAGTTCTAATTTTCTGGCAGTGAAACTTCTTCTGCTTTCCAGAACATTCGGTGTACTACGGTTTCTAAGTTTATCTTTGTTTGGCACTTGGCTTCTTCTTGTTGATGTGATGGTGGGAATAGAGTACTAAAAGAAATGGTGCTTAAAAGTACCAAACATTACCTTAGACAACTGATGCCGAAAACTGCCTCAGAATGGGTCCTAATTCCTAAACCTTATCTTTTGCCTCTAGGCCAACCAATCTTTTCAATCCTCCGCTATTCTACCTGCTTCCCTACTTGAGGTAACGACGACAACCTATAATTGAGACACCAAATGGGGGCTGCACTGCTGGTCCTCCCTCTCTTTTAACACGAAGGTAAACTCTTTTTTCCATTTCATTTGCTATGTGAAGCTGAAACACTTATCGAAGTTTGAAGGAGCCCTGCATTGAATCCTGTATACCTCTATTTGTAATTCCAGCTACTCTCTAAAGCTGTCTGTTTTTGCTTCAGGTATTTGTAAATGAATTTACTTCTACGTTTCCCCCCCTGCAAAGATCTGGGTTCACTTACACTTAGTATATATATTTGGTTGTTTTACACTTCTGTTGAATGTGTTTATTAAAGAAGTGGGTTGATTTCGATTTTGCGTACAATTTCTCTTTTGGGTTCCTCAAGTCTGGGAAGTCATAAGCTTTCTCCCTGAAAACAAAAAGATGGAAAATGAAAAAACCTATCCAGTATTGCTGCACAAAAAAATAAAAATAAATGAATGATCAGTGGTCACTACGATTAAATTTATCAGTTATAATTTTGCAGTTCAATTTTCTGGAGAACTAATTCCAGTTTTTAAGCTACAACTTGAAGTTCCTTTAGAAGTCTTCATTTTCAGTATTTTTAGGGATAAACTTTTTGTATTATACCATGTAAAAGAAGAGAACCAAAAACAAGCTAATAACATGGAGTGGTCCAAACACTTGTATTAGAGTGTAAAAGTATAAATTGTAGTACCAAGTACTTCCTCCGATGGAAGCCAATATAAAAGTATAAATCGTAGTACCAAGTACTTCCTCCTATGGAAGTCAATGCAGAGGCATTTTGGAGTAATTTATGCTAAATGATATTCAATATTTTAATATTCAAATAATTTTATGCCAACTCAAGTCGAAAACAAATTATGAAATTCGTAAATTTTCTTGATACTAATATTAACAATGATGTACTTGCTTTGGAAGGTAGATAATATTATATTCTCAAATAAGGGATTTTCTCCCATGAATATTTACACGAGTTCAGAAGCCTATAATATATCTATTTTTACTGTTAAGCCACCAATTATTTCAAAAACTTAAACTGTTAGGAAATAGACTCAATAATGTATATCAAACTATCTAATACTCCCCCTCACGTGCGATCCTGTCTCGCACGTGAAAAGGTGAACAAACTGAATATGTGCACTAACACATAGAATGTACAATAACAAATATAATAGAGAAACACATTGCAAGACTTGAACCCAAAACCTCATGGAACTAGAGTTTTGATACTATGTTAAGTTATCAATTTTTCCCAAAAGCTTAAGATGTTAGAAAATGGGCTCAACAATATATATTAAGCTATCTAACATTTACAACTACATAGGTTAGAAGACTTCGTAAGTTCTAAAAAGTTCATACGGTTATGTAGATGATACATGAAAATGCATGAAATTTCATATCTACACAATCATTTTATAATTGAGCGTGATTTTTTTCCCCAATTTGTTAGCGGTCAAATGGAGCAAAAAGTATTATATGTCATGCCACCAAAACTTAGTTCAGTAGACCTTTCTCAGACAGCAACGTAAAGGTGAAAGATAGGTAGAATCTTTAAATCACAAGTAACTGCAAAATACCATTTTCTTGGTCCCTGGTTATTTGCATGTAACTTTTAAAAGTGAAGTAATTTCTTCTCATTAAATCTTGTAGTATATGCATTAAAGATTGTATATCATTATTTGAGTGTCGTCACACATGCAATAAAAAGGATTAGCTATTAGGATCTGTTTCAATTAGTTAGAACTTAAAAAACAACAACAACAACATTAGGAGTTTCGTCACTGTGATCTGTGCCTATCTCACCTCTGCGAAGCGGCCCACCAAGAGAACATCAAACTTTGGGTGGCCAACATCGACCCCTAGAAGTGCTTGAGCCGAATTGTTCAAGGTTAAAAGTGATCTGGTGCAACAGTTTCTTCTGGTTCAAATTTGACAGCCGCGGAAAATGCATGTTTATGCTATGCAAAATGAATGTCAAAAGCTCTTGCCATATATATTATCTTACATAGATTTTGCTAACCTGTTATAATTGTTTCTTTTTCATAATTATTTCTCATAAGCTCTTTTCATGTTATGTCACATTTATTATTTCTTTCTTTTCCTTGCTTCATTTATGCTATTAATTTTGCCATCTAGTTTTCGTCATCTAATTAACATGATTTTATTTATTTGAAATCACAATGGTAATTTTGAAGACCATTCATCTATAACCTCCTAGAGATAACAAGCATAACTCGACTCACTTATGTATCTACAAATAACTATTACAAGATCAAAGCAGCAATTACAAAAGAAAACAACGAGGAGCAACACCATTGCTTCATTAGTTATGGTGAGTAGGCCTACTTCACTCACTCTCATGTATTGTTTAAGTAAGTTTATTTGTGTTGCTACTCACTCACAAACTCACAGCACTCTTTATCTTCACAAAAAAACCTTTCTAACCACATATGTATGTGTGTGTGTGTGTGTGTGTGTGTATAGTGCAGATGAACAACAAAGAAGTCATGGAAACAAAAAGAGGCAAGAGTCATATTCTAAAAAAAAAAACCAATCCCTCACTCATCAAGCAGTTATATCGCTAGGTATGATTAATACATATTCTTCCTTATACCTACTTTACCCCAAATTTCATAGTTTTGTGCGATTCCATTCTCTTGTAGCTTAGTTATTAGCTTAATGATTTTGGTTGTTAGATTCAAGCAAGAAAATTGCAGAAAATGCTGGAATCTCATCTTACCAGTTGGTAAACATAGATGTCCAGAAAAGAAAACCACACAAAATCAATGCTTCTTCGAAACAAAAATTGTTGACTACTGGCTGCCCACAGCTTGGAGGTTATCTCAATCATTTGTTTTTCCCTATTAAATAATTCATTGTTACAATCCCCTATTACAATAATTCATTGTTACAATTATTTAGGTCCGGAGGAAAATGTATTACCAAAGAATTTCTGTGACTCCAGGGGAAAAAGACAAACATGTGTTAAGTATCTATGAAGATGCGTAGTATTTACATATTATATTCCAAGAAGATTTTACTTTCACTTCTTGGCCGTAAAGGCTGAAAATCTCTACTCATTGATTCAAAAAGAAAAACTATCCAATTAATTCCTTATGTGAACTTTTAGGTTCACCACCTTCTCAAGAATAAAACTCAAACTTCTAACATAAAGTTATTTAATTACATTGTCATAAGATACAAGCGATCTTCTTTCATTTCTCTTTAACTATAACAGTTTGCATTTGCCTTCTTCTCCCCTTTATAGTAAACTATGGTGCCCGGCCCTTCAAACCTCACATTTTTCTCTTCAAAGCATTCCTAATAGGAATCATCCTTACCAACGTAGCTCCCATGTCAACATTGTGGTGCAGCAAAATTCTATCTCGAGTATGAAAGTTTTTGCTGCATGAATGGGAAAATTTCTTTGGTAACTTAATTGCATTGTTATAAGATACAATTGATCTTCTTTCATTTCTCCTTGGCTATAACAGTTTGCATTGCCCTCTTCTCCTCTTTACAGAAAACTATGGTGCCCGGCCCTTCAAAACCTCACATTTTTCTCTTCAAAGCATTCCTAAGAGGAATCATCCTTAACTCCCATGTCAACATTGTGGTGCAGCAAAATTCTATCTCGAGTATGAAAGTTTTTGCTGCATGAATGGGAAAATTTATTTGGTAACTTAATTGCATTGTTATAAGATACAATCGATCTTCTTTCATTTCTCCTTGACTATAAGAGTTTGCATTGCCCTCTTCTCCCCTTTATGGAAAACTATGGTGCCCGGCCCTTCAAAACCTCACATTTTTCTCTTCAAAGCATTCCTAAGAGGAATCATCCTTACCAACGTAGCTCCCATGTCAACATTGTGGTGCAACAAAATTCTATCTCGAGTGTGAAAGTTTCAGCTGCATAAATGGGCAGATTTCTTTGGTTAATGTTGCAAGCCCAGGGAGGCTTCATAACCTTTACACATCATGCTCTGAAGACTCAAAAGGAATTTTGCATTTACATACAAACATATAACAGTTCGTTTTCTTTTACATCATTTGTTGTTAAGTACGACAAAGATTTGTGCACAAAAAGTGGTGAAATTTACACTATGGACAAGTTCTTTCTTCATTAACATTCCACAACCTGCTAGCAATAGATTTCTCATTTACAGCTCTCTACTTTTACGATACAGAACACGAGTCCAAAATATTGCACAATTCTCAGAAAATCTAAGGGCTTCCATTCTTGACCAACTAATTAAAATCCTAGATAGAAACACATGCCATATTCTTCCGAAGCCTCAGAAACATTGCTAATCTAGAAACACACCAAATACTGATCAGATTCTATCCCTGTTTAGACTAGAGAATTTATAACAACCCATCGCCTTCACAAGTTGCATCGATATGGACTGAAAGTGAAGGCTTATCCCAGCAAAGAAAAGGAGACATTGTCATCCAACTTATCTACAGTTATAGCAAAAGAAGTGACTCTTATTTTGGATGTTATGACCCCCTCCAATATCCACTACTCCATTTAGTAAAACTGGTTGGCAGACAAGCAAAAGAAACAAGGTACCTGTGAAGGACAACTGTTGGTATCTCCAAATAGAATGAACTCTTCTACCCATTTTCCAGACAGAAAACAAAGGTATGAAATATATGTTTTTGTTTTTTTGCTAATCAATATGTTTAAAATCTGAAACATAACAAAATCATCTTTCCTTTTTCAATCCTACAACAAAAAACAAACCAAAGAGAAAGGTTTCATCGCTTTTGCCATGCGCCGCTTGCCTATTCCTACAATACTGTGTCGACATGTAAATTAAAGTTGAAACTTCGAGGCTTCAATTTTTTTTTCCCCGAAATAATCAAATTGCCATAAGATCTGAACTATACCAAGGAATATTGATAGTGTCTCCTTAGGTGAAGATAGAGGGTCAAAAGTTGGTCGTAGGGTGGTCCGAGGGACTTTCCTGGTAGATACCTTCATGCAATGGCCGTTAGTTCAGTACTTGATTTAGTTGCCCGAGTCTTTAGGTAAGAAACGGAACAACTGAAGAATGATATCATAAAAATAAATCTTTGGAAAAAATAATAAATGTATCATATACAAAGGGACCTTGTGGTAAATTGAAGAAAGACAATGTTTGTATGAAAAAATAATCAATGTAAAAATCATTATCCCAAAATTTTCGAGTGAACAAGAAGATCCACAAAGGACTCGTATCCTCTATATAGACATAGAGATGATGGGCAACGAATTGAAGTTCATGGACAATTTCTTGATAACCGTTGGGTTGTGCTTTAAAATCCCTTCTTACTTGCAAAGTATGATTGCCAAATAAACGTCGACATTTGCTCAACAATAAAAGTTATCTAATACTTGTACAAGTATCATATACAAAGGTCATGATAAGGTTACTTACCAAGTTGTTCCAAATACAAACTGCAGTGATATAGACAAAATAGAACGATACCAATCAATAATATGGATTTCCCCTCCAAAAGCAACGTGGAGAATTTTTTGATTTAGTTTACACGAGGTTTACTGTTTACCATCTGCATTCCATCTTCAGGCCCTTTAAGAATTCCCCAAACATTTGTTCCATTCAAACAAATTGCTGATTTGAACTCAGTAATGAAAAGTGATGTGTTCTCAAGAACTATGCTTATAGAAATTTTTTTATGAACATCTCGAACCAAAAGGCCAAAGCAATAACCTTCTGTATGAACAATTCCCGAACATTTTGTTTGGTGTGCCAAAGATAGGAAGTGGTCAGAAAAAAAGAGAGGATGAGCAATTGGGTGCATTGTGACATTGAACCCAACTCAAGAGTGGTGCTACCTAAGACTACTTCTGGACAATGTTAGGGGTCCATCTTCTTTCAACTATCTGAGAACTCCAAATGGAATAGATGATGGGATTTAAGAACACTCGAATCCCCTACGCAGCGAAATTGGTACGTAGGCAATGATCCAAACAAAGCAAGATAAAGATGAACAAATACACGAATTAAGATTGTATATGGTTCGGCCAAATATCTACCTCCACGGGAGAAGAAAACAATCCACTATTCAACAATATGAATTATAATCACTTTATCTTACACTCTCTCTACTCTCAACTTGAGCTTCTCTGGAGTATAGACCACTTTCTTAACGTTCTAGGGCTTCTATGGAATATAAAACCCTTATATAGGAAACATAAAATAGGTCAAAACAAAACCCTAGCCGCCTGCACGAACTGCTGTCCCACCCAGACCGCTCGAGCGGTCAAAACATGCTCTTGGTTTCTCTACCTCCTGCAAAGGTCCTGCCACTGTTTTTAGCCTTTTTTCAGCATTCCAACACTGTCCGGACTCCCTATCGAACTAAAATACCAGAAATACTAGACACCGACCCAACAATAGAAGCCTAAACTTTTCACGAGGCTGCTTCGGCATAGTCTTCTAGGGTGCAATGATTATCTTGAACGGTGTTTACAAGAATCCTCATCTTCCCAAATGCCATATTTGTTGAGAGAATTATTGTTTGCTATCATTCTTGTGCATTGTACCCCAACCAGTCTAAAAGAGTCGTGAAAAAAGTACCAAACAACTCTGTGAAGATTAAGCAAGGCAAGGAAATCTTCAGCTACAACAAATTTTCCGAAGAGTGTTGTAGGATATAAACTTCATACTTAAATCAATGGAATGGAACATTAGGGATTTTAGTATTGGTTGTGATGTGATCAATCTATGTCCATATCTGATGAAAGCGATGAAAGCACTGGCTGGGAAGTTGAAGAAGAGATATATTTAGCTGTGTTTGACATTGATTATGAATCCATTTGAAATTGTTCTGCACAAGTCACAACAACGTGTTGCGTTTGACGTAATAACAAAGAGTTTTTTCAGACAATGCCGGATCTTTTTTTATCAATGGCCCAGGAGGCTCAGGAGCTTTTTTCTTTTTGGAGCAAGGCTATCCCAGCTGCTATTAGGTCAAAAGGGCACATTGCACTTGCAACAGCATCATCTGGAGTACCTGCATGGATATTGTGGGGAGGCCAAACGGCGCATTCCCGATTTAAGATACCTATTCGTGTTGAAAATACAAATCCTCCACAATAAGTAAGCAAAGTGGCCTCACAGAGCTATTAAGAATCACGAAACTAATCATTTGGGATAAGGCCCCTATGGCAAGGAGACAAAATATTGAGGTTCTAAATGATATACTAAAAGATATCAATGACTCCGAATATCTTTTTTGAGGGAAAGTTGCGGTTTTCGGTGGTGATTTTCAACAAATTCCGCCTGTCATAACTAAAGGAACAAAGTATGATGATACTAGCTTACTAAATTGCAAACTTTGGAAATCACTTGAAAATTTTCAGTTGACAACATGAGAGCAAGGGACAACCTTGATTTCAGTAGGTATTTACTCAGGATTGGAGGTGGAACAGTTTTGGTATATGGGGAAAATGAGGTCCAACTACCTTCTTCTATGCTATACGCCCAGATAATGAAAATAGTTTGAATAGCTCTGTCGAAAAACTTGTTAATATTGTTTTTCCCAATCTTGTTCAATACTCAGCTGATCATATGTCAATGATTAACTCTGTTGTCCTAACTTAAAAGAATGATACTGTGGATGAAATAAACAATCTTTTCATTAAAAAATTCCCAGGAAAACCGCACAATTTTACAAATACAGTTGACCCAATTGATCAAAGGGCATTATGAGGACTTCTTAAATTCTCTCAATCCAAATGGGCTTTCTCCTCACAATGTAACATTAAAGAGACGGTACACTTGAAAACCCACAACGGCACACTTGAAAACCCACTTTTGGAGAGCAGTATTCCTAGTTCCCATTTTTTCAGTACAACATATCTCTATCCACAATGGTACGGATCATTATCAAGAATCTCGTTAAGGACCTCATCATTCTTAAATTTGAAGATAAAATTATCAATTTTCAATAGTATCTTTCCATATTCTTTCTGTCCAAGTTTTAACATAATGGAATGATGCCACATTCTCAGAAAAATAACCAACCAAAGCATGGCCCTAATGAGGAAGGACAAGCTTAGAAATATCCAAAGGAATAGCATATACGCCCTCCACCATTGGGTCTACATAATGCTTCTTGATTCGGTGTTTTGGTTTAGCAATTGATCTTTTGAGTTGCCTCCATCCCATATTATTATAAGATTTTCCCCCATTCTTCACAATGCTATTGTTATCTATCAACACATCACTGGCATCAAGACCAAGCAAGTGAATGCGTCTCTCTTGGTCCGGAGAAAAAACCTTAGAAAAGGGAACAAAAATTCTCTCTTTCCTCGACGAATTGCCTACCATAAGCCCATCTGTAACACCTTTACTAGTAGTACCCAAAGCTGGCCATTCTTTAGCATTCATCAAAGCTCTAATTGGAGTATTCCAAGCATTAAATTTCTCTACATTTGCATCTAATTGCGAAGAGCTAGAGATTCCACATGAACAATTACCCATACTACTATAGTTATTTTCAGCATCAACTTCATCCGACTCACTTAGGCACTCCAGTGCCATTCCTTTGTCAACAAACTGAATGGAATTTTGTTTGAGCCATGAAACAGCAAAATTCCCATCTGAAATGGATTTTGGAGGGCATCGAAGGCGGGTAGAGCGACGAAGAGTTATATCTCCTGCTTTCTCCTTCGCTCGTTCATGAAAATCTTTTAAAGAGATTCTCTTGGATGAACTTAATGATTTTTAGAAGATTTCTTCCCATTAAGATCTTTCAATGGAACAAAACAGTTCAGAGAAAAGCATAAACAAAGAAGATATCGTGCATACTAGAGAACCCAAAATGTTAAGGATTTTTAGCTGCAATACTAGGTCACGACAACCTCAACCAACTTCAAAACCTGTTCATAAATCCACTAGGGAGAACAATCGAGTCTCTCCCTTTCGTTCCCAAAACGATGATACACTACTCAATCGGAACCCTAGAGACTCAACAACAAACTGATCTGAATCGATTTGACAGTCCAACCCTAATCGGAATCTTCTGTGCATAGAAGAACAGCAAATCTCGTCCCGCTTCTCATTAGCATGTCATATGTTGTGCAGTAACAGCAGTTGGCGACCACAAAGGTGTTATGGTTTTCTTACCTTGCATCCCATTACAGCCTTCAGATGATCAAAACTACCCCTTTGCAATGACAATAAAAAATCCCAAGGTCAGACATTGCAAGCAGTTATAATATATTTGAGAGAACTGTTTTTTCACACGGACATCTCTATGCTCTGTCACGAGTAACTACCGCTTCAGCCATCAACATTTTAATCAAACCAGATTGCAATAACCCCACACATTCCAATCGTACTAGGAATGTTGTGTACCCTGAACTACGTCCCGTTGCAAAATGCAATTGAAGTAAAACTGCCAGGTACTAAAAGGTACTCCAAGATACTCCTACCTAATCAGGTTCGACTATGTTGTTTGTTTACAACCTAATATCTACATAGTACATTTCCATTTAACAAACTACCATGATTTTCCATTTTCTAGGATGACTGATCGATTAACTGCAGTGAAAGACATCACTAATAATACAAGGCTATGGACATCAAAAGTCTGGGTGCTAGAAAAATGGAAACGTAGAACTGCATAATCAAGTGGAGTCAAATATCAAAAGCCAATCCTTGCTGATTTACACGTAAAGCATCTTCCTATCTAATCACATCTACTTATGTTAACATAGTTTGCACTTACCAAATGATTCACCATTTGTTGACTGGTTCTTTAAGCCCATGTTGCTGTCTCTCTCTCTCTCTTTCTTCCTGTGAATAGCTTCATCCTCGGTACCAACCATTCCAAAACATAATCTGAATGAAAGTATAAAAAAAGTAGCTTTAGGGCTTTTAGAGAACAAGAAGAGAAAATATGAGGAAAAGAAATTAGGTTTTTGAGAACTTAGTTAGTCCCCTCTCCCTGATATCTATTTATATTAAATGAACATACGATACAATGACACAAGTACCCTTAATACAAAAAAGAAAGACTCTAACATTCCCCTTCAAGCTGGAGCATATAGGTCAAATATGCCCAACTTGGAACACAAGTGAAAAAAAGACGAACGAGCCAAGAGCTTGGTTAAGATATCGCCAAGCGGATCGCCCAAACAAATGTAAGGAGTGATAATCCGTTTTTGCAGCAACGAATCTCGGATGAAGTGACAATCAACCTCAATATGTTTGGTCCGCTCATGAAAGACGGGATTATTGACAATAAAAATCGCGGCCCAGTTGTCACAAAACATTTGCATTGGGGCAAGAGGAGTAAGCCCAAAATCAAGCAGGAGAGACTGAACCCACAACAGCTCAGAGGTAGTATTAGTCATAGTACGATACTCAGCTTTAGTACTCGAGCGAGCCACCACATACTGCTTTTTACTTGGACAGGTGATAAGATTGCCACCAACAAAGGTACAGTATCCCGATGTCGACTGCCGATCAGAACGACTACCAACCCAATCAGAATCACTAAAGCCAACAATAGACAAAGTTGTCGCGGGCCGATATAATAAGCCTCGACCAGGAGTACTCTTCAAATACCGCAAGATAAGACATTGTATCATAATGAGGCTGACGAGGGGGATGCATAAATTGACTAACCACCTCAACATTATATGTAATGTCGGGATGAGTAACCGTGAGATAAATGAGTTTACCAACCAATCGACGATAGCGACCAATGTCAGAAAAGAGAGCTCCAGATTCAGCATCAAGTTTAACGGTGAAATCCATAGGAGTATCAACCGAACGAGTACCAAGAAAGCCAGTCTAAAAAAGAAATTCAAGGACATGTGTACGTTGGGATAAAGAGATGCTGTGAGAGAATTGAGCAATCTCAATTCCAAGAAAGTAACGAAGTAGGCCTAAGTCCTTGGTATGAAAATGTTGAGCCAAATACTGTTTCAAGGCAGCAATACCAGCTAAATCATCGTCGGAGATAATAATTTCGTCAACATAAGCAATCAAACACAATAATACCGGCTAAAGAATGATGAACAAATACTGAGTGATTGAACGAGGAACGTCAAAAACCATACTCAAGGATAACAGAACTAAAACAATCAAACCAGGCACGAGGAGATTGCTTAAGACCATAAAGAGCCTTGGATAAGCGACAAACAAGGTTTTCACTGCCAAGCAAAACATAGTCAGGTGGTTGAGTCATATAGACTTCTTCCTATAGATTACCATGAATAAATGCGTTCTTAATATCAAGTTAATATAAAAGCCAAGAACGACTAACAGCAATGGAGAGGAGTGCGAATAGAATTAGGGCGAGCCACCGGTGAAAAGGTCTCTAAATAATCAACTCTATAGGTTTGAGTGTAGCATTTGGCGATGAGGTGAGCCTTAAAACGTTCTATAAACCCATCAAGAAGATATTTGATGGTATATACCCAACGACAACCGCTGGAAGGAAGAGGAGTAAGCTCTAAAGTGTGATTCTAATGAAGAGCATTCATTTCCTTATCCATAACTTGCTTCCAGCCAGATACATACAGAGCCTGCTTATGAGAAGTGGGAAGAGAAACATCAGACAAGGCAGTAGCAAAGGAAGGAAAGCTAGAAGAGACACGATTATAGCAAACATATTGAGCAATAAAGTGTTGAGTACAAGTACGTTTACCTCGACGTAAGACAATGGATAAGTTATCATCATGAGAGGAAGGGGACAAAGCAGGAGCCTCTGACGGTGAAGATGTTGGGGTTTGGCCAAAAGAAACAACGGTCCGATCGCAGGAGCGCTAATATACTTGCAAGGGGCGATACGAGGGTAACGACATAGGAAGAGGTAAAGTCAGAGACTCCCCCTTACTGCAAGAAAGAAGGTCAAAGGATAACTCTTGACCAGATGAGGAAAAAAAAGAAGTAGACTCAAAGAAAGTGACATCAGTACTGACAAAGTGGCAACAAGACTCGGGATGATAACACTTAAACCCCTTTTGAGTTCTAGAGTAACTGAGAAACACACATTTATGGGCCCGAGGTGAAAGCTTTCAATGCTGGGATCGAGAATATGGACAAAGGCAACGCACCCAAAAAACTTGAGGAGTAACAGAGAAAGGAGATGAGACTGGGTATAAGAGGGAGAAAGGAGACTTCTGACGAAGGACAACGGACGGCATACGATTGATAAGATGACAGGCATTAAGAACAGCATCACCTCAAAAATGTTTCGGAATTTGTATGTGAAAAAGCAAGATACGAGCCACATCTAGTAAATGATGATGTTTACGTTAAGCAAGACGATTCTGTTGAGATGTATGAGCACAACTAGTCTGATGAATAATACCACGAGCATCACAAAAATTAGCAACAACAGACTGCATGTATTCTAAGGCATTGTCAGATTAAAGAACCTTAATACGCCGACCAAATTGGGTGAAAATTTCATTATAAAACTTAGCAAGAATAAAAGGTAACTCAGATCGATTTTTTATCAGAAAATAGCCAAGTCATACGTGAAAAGTAGATATAGAAAGTAACTCAGATCAATGTATCAGAAAAAGCCAAGTCATACGCGAAAAGTCATCTACAAAGATAATAAAATACAAATATCTATCAACAATAGGAGTTCGAGAAGGTTCCCAAATGCCCGTGTGGACTACATCAAAAGATTTAGATGCACGACTATGACTACTATGAGGAAACAAACTACGGTAATGCTTGCCAAACTGATAAGCATTACATTCTAAACTAGACACGGAAGGTAAAGATGGAATAGGTAACTTCAATTTGTCCAATGAGGGATGACCGAGCCGAAGATGCCACTGAAGTGGAGTGACAAAAGCACTTAATGCAGACGCAAGAGAACGAGACGATGGTGCAGTATCCAAGTAGTATATGTCATCTTTCTTATGCTGCGAACCAATCATCTTTTGAGTCTGGAGGTCCTAAAACACACAAGAAGAAGGAGAAAAAGTTATAGAACAATTGAAGGTTTTACTCAATTGACTAACATATAGCAAGTTGAAAGGAAAATCAGGAACAAAAATACTTGAAGATAAAGACAGATGAGGTGGGATGAAGTAAACCCTGCCCATTAACGAGGCGAGACGAGCCATCAGCTAAGACAATATGATGGTGAATACGAGTCAAATTAGAAAATAGGGCGGAATTACCATATATATATGAGAGGTGGCACCAGAATCTATGACCTAGGTAGGAGAAGTAACAACAACACATGCAATGGTACTTGAGTTTGCTAAAGTGGCAGTAAAAGTGGAAGGATAACAGTGCGCAAAGTCTGAACCAACTCACTAAGCTGGGTAGGGAGGGTTTCATGAGAACTAGTTGAACATGCATCCGGGCTGCTAGAGGAGATAGGCTGCGGAAACTGGAGAATTCCTTCAGTGACATGATGAGCAAAACTAGGCTTACCATATTTCTTCCAATAATATGATTTTGTATGATTAGTGCCACCACAATGATCACACTTCCGATCACTCCGATTACCGAAACAACCACCACGTGAGCCACCCCTAGAAAAATGACCGCTGCAACCACCTTAACTGTTACTACGACTGCCACTAGTGGAGATAAAGGCGGAAGCCTCAAAACTAGGAAGAGGAGGGCGTGACACAGTGGATGAGTGGCCTAAGGACGAACGTAATAGTCGAGAATAAGCATTAGTAGTTGTAGGTAAAGTCTCATTAGTAATGATCTGATCTTTGAATCCCCACAAGTCAAAGTCCAAACCAGAAAGAAGAGAGGCCACCATAAAGTCCTCCCAATGGTGTCGCTGTTGCATTATATTCGTAGTGAGAGGGCGATGGTGCAACAGTTGATCCCACAAACTTTTCAGATTGCTATAATATTCAGCTAAAAGCTTACCAGATTGCTTAATGTTGAAAATTTGTCATACAATTCATATACGTGAGAAACATTACTCTGGGCAGAGAAATAGTTGGCAAGAGAATCCCAAATCTTCTTAGATGTAGCACAAAACTCGACAGTGGTGGCAATATGAGGCTCTAAGCTATGCTATAACAATTCCATAACAGTTGAATCTGTACTTTTCTAATCCTCGAGTTTAGAATCACCGGTTGCCGGAGGAGGATCGGTAATATAGCTCAACCGTCTCTTCCCTTTAAGAAAAATTTTAAATGCATGTGCCCACGCCAAATAATTCAGTCCATTCAAACGCTTAGAGGTAACACAACGTGAAAGATCATTATCTTTGAGATCAAAAGTTTTTTGTCTCACCCATAGCTAATGTATCCCGATGGAAACGACAACAAATCGGGAACCAACAGAGCAACAACCAAGGAAAACAAAAAAAGAAGATACCACAAAGCAGTGAGAGCAAAATACCACCAAGCCACAAAGGGTCACGAAGCAACAGTAGCCAAAAAAAAAAGGAATCGTGACTTCAGATCAAGTATATTCAAGACTTCAAGACATCAGATCGAGATGATTCGAGGCATCATGACTTTGGATCAAGAAGTTTGAGGCATCGCGAATTTAGATCGAGGAGATTTGAGGCATTACGACTTCAGATCGAGCATTGCGACTTTAGATCGAGAAGATGGAGGCTTCGTGACTTCAGATCGACGAGATTCAAGGTTCGTATAGTCGGCGACGTTATGCTGACGTCATCGTACGATAGATGATGTCAGCACACCGTTTTTAGCTTACTGTGAGTTTTAGAATAATAAGAACAATTCTTCGATTGGATCTTTGCTCTTATACCAAGTGAAAGTATAAAGAAAATAGTTTTAGGGTTTTTGGAGAATAAGAAGAGAAAAGATGAGGAAAAAAAATTACGATTTTTGAGAACTTAATTAGTTCCCTCTCCCTGACATCTATTTATATTAAATGAACAAACGACACAATGACACAAATACTCTTAATACAAAAAAGAAAGACTCTTAACACTATGTTTTTCGTCTCTCTTAGGATTGTCTTCATCCTTGGTACTAAACATTAGGTCCATTCCTCTTGTTGTGATTATTTTAACAAAAAAAGAAAAGAATTCAAATGTCTGTGTGCTTTATGTCGAGCACGATCTGGTTGCTCTTTACAAGACACTTGAAATATTGAGTTGTTGACGGAAAGCCGGTTAAAAAAAGAAAAGCATGAATGATTACTTGCGCTTTCACATTATAGTGTTCTTGTAAATGTAAATAATTATTATTAAATTTCCCCTACTGCTAATGGTTCTACTTCATCTATTCGTTGTAAGGGTGTTTTGTCTTTTTGCCAAACTATTACCCTTACATCTGTTCTTCATATTCCCAACTTTGTTTTTAATCTTTTATTTATTAGTCGTCTTGCTAAAATTGTTAATTGCGTTATCATCTTCTTACCTACTCATTGTTTACTTCAAGACCTGAGTTCAAAAATGATTTTTGGTAGGGATTATGAGCATGATTATTTATCTTCATCGATTTTGAGCTTTCAAGGTTCTATCTTTCCTGCATCTAGTTATTGTGATTTTTTGCTTCGAACCTTGAACTTATGGCATGTCCATTTGTTATTTTTTTCATTAAATAAAGCTTGTAACGATCATAAATTTCAGTGTGTGGTTGTGAACTATCTAAATATGCTCGCACCAGTTATATCTCTCGTATGCACCGTGTATCAAGTCCTTTTGATCTTATTCATTCTTATATTTAGGGCCTTTATTGGAAGTAATATTGGAAGGCAATTAGGATTTTGTTAATTATGGATTGATTACTAGAATCAACACATTAAGAAATTAGAATGTTGTTGATTGTGATTTGATTTGCGAATTTATTTATTCATTTTTTGTAATCTTACTTCATCAATATAAATAGATAGCTATACTTCTTTGCAACCCTCATTGACCCTCTTAGCTTCGCCGAAACCCTTCCTTCTGGTCTTCCTTTGGTTTGAACACTAAACCTTGGCCCCTTCTCTCTAGTTCAACCACATTGGTGCACAACCACAGCCCTCGCCGACACTCTTCTGGCTCGACTTCATTTTTTGGTTCAGCCCTCGTTTGGTACGACTCTCGTGCTATCGCCACCTATCCTCACTGTTAACACCTCTGGTCGTCGGCTTTTTTCAGTAATACTGCCCTTTAGCCGGCAATACTGCCCTATATCTTTGGTTCCCATAGCCCTTTGCTGGTTCTTCGTTCTCATGTGGTTTACTGATGTGGTAAATTCTTTCTTTGCTACTCATATCTGTTGGGGGCTAAACGCTTTTTTCGGTAGCAGTCTTCTCGGTTCTGCCGCATCTCCGGCTGCCTTTGGTTTGGCACTATGACTGAATCCACCGACAAGAGTATGCCTAAGTCATTCAATTCGACTTTTCTCTTTCTCAACCTACACTTGCTCATCCCTAATTTACACTATATACATACAAAATCCCATTGTTATACTTAGATAATTCAAAATGTAAGGGCCCGAAAATTCGTAAGCATAATAATAATAAATAAAATAAAATATAAATATATATGCATTTGTGTGCTTATTTGTTAGGTTAATTTTTTTTATATATTTAATAATTTAATTTTGTTCATACATGTTCGATTCGAATAGTTTTTCATCCCGATCTTTTTCATGAATTTTGAGAGAAACCCATTTAGCCGAAAACCTTAGTTGGGCCAACCAAATTATCCCATGGGCCCAAATTGAACAAGAAGGCTCAATTCTTGAAGAGAAGCCAAAAACTCAAATTAAAAAGCCCTCTTGCCAACCCAATTCCTCGTTTGATCCAAACAAGGCCTTATATATATTTTAATTACCAAAACTAAAATTTTATAAATCTAATTTGAATTCAAATAACATGTTTACATAGCTTAAATTAATTAATAAAAAATATGTACACTCGTTTTAAATTAAAAAGCTTATTTTAGAAATTCTTGCAATAAGACTTATTTTGACTTATGTCATTCACGCTTATGTATTCAAATATTACAATAATATTTTTAAACTGTAGATATAATGTGCCAACCATAATTTTATTAATTAAATATAAATCTCTTGGAAAAGTGACTATTTTTATAATTTATAAAGCTTATTTTAAGCATTTTTTTAGCAATGTAGTGTAATTATACCCTCATGAACTATTTTTATACTATTATATATATACAAATCAGCTTTGGAGCCTCAATTTCCCCTTGGCCGGCCACCTTTACCCTTGCACAAGAAAAACTCCCTTTTGTCACATCATGGATATTTGCATGCTCATGCATTGGGTGATTTCCCTCCACTATGACACACATCATCATGAACCCTCCACTATCTCATTTATGTACACATCAGCCCCTCCCTCACCCCTTGGCCGGCCATTGCATGAGTGAAATAGAGACAATATAGTGAGAGAAAGAGAGGGAAGAAGAAGAAGAAGAAGAAGAAGAAGAGGGAAGAAAGCTCTCTTGCTTTCTTGGTGTGTTGGTCTTCATCAATAGAGACTGGAG
>JAULJZ010216593.1:0-41507 GCA_032270985.1 Heliamphora pulchella | reverse complement strand
TCTTGAAGGTATATTTAATCATAATATATCAGTTTATTGTTATCGTTTTTCATGAAAAACGCATGCGCCATTTTTTACGATCACGGCGCTGGTTCTTTTTTTTTTTTTTCCACATTCTAACAAATTTATAATCTTATCTTTACATGTAGATGATATTTTAATTGTTGGTAATAATATTTTATCAATTGAAAAGTCTAAATCTTTTTTAAAAGGACAATATGAAATGAAAGATATGAGTGAAGCATCTTATATATTGGGAATGCAAATTATTAGAGTAAGAAAGACCAAAAAATTAAAATTATCTCAAGAACAATATTTTGAGAAATTCTTAAAAGATTTAATATGGATAGTTCAAAACAAATGGATACACCCATTCACAAACGAATGAATTTGTGAAAACGAATGTGCCCAACAGATGAAGAAAAAAAGAAAAAAATAGAAAACAAGCCTTATGCTCAAGCTGTTGCTAGTCATATATTTGCAATGTTGTTATGCTGTATGTGTAGTTAGTAGATATCAAAGTAATCTTGGTGAACTTCATTGGGCAGCAGTTAAAAGAATTTTACGATATATTCAAGGCACTGAAGATTATAAATTAATTTATCATTCTGTTGATGAAAAATTAGAAGTTATTAGTTATTCATATTCTAATTTTTCTGGTGATATTGATGATGGTAAATCTACATCAGGGTATATGTTTCTTCTAGAAGGATGTGTAATTTCTTGGTGTAGTGAAAAATAATCGTGTGTAGCTAAAAGTACGATGGAAGCTAAATATATATCATATAGTGGTGCAGCTTCTGAAGCTATATGGATTAAAAGATTTCTTGAAGATTTAAAAATAAAGGAAACTGATAAGAAACCAATTAGAATTATAAGTGACAACCAAACCGCTATAAGTACAATTAAAAATGGTGAGATTGGCTCAAGGGGTAAACACATTGATCATCAATATCATTATGTTGTTGCCGTATTGCAAAGAAATGAGATTGATATAAATTACATCTCTACTAAAGAAATGCTTGCAGATCCCCTGTGTCACACCTCAAAATCCAGGGTCACATCAAAAGCCCACGAAACCACCATTTATAAAAGATAGATTTTCATTCAACTAAAATACAGCCTTTGGAATAAATACGAGTACCTAAGGTTAATCTCTCAGAACAACATACATACTTTTCCATACATGCATAATATATATCGCCTCAAGACGTACAAAATACTCCTTTAGAAATAGGCAACACATGCAGGAATACATGTTCTCATAACAAAAGGAAAAACTATACACAGTCTTCCGCCACCACGGGCACTTCAAGATCAACTCCTCATGACTATCACCACATGAAAAAAGTCTTAATACATCTCACTACATCAGCCAAAACCCAATAGAATAGACTATAATACAGTAAAGTAGGATATGCAATCACATAGTATAAAGTTGACTCAGCCACATGAGCCTCAAAACAATTTTCTGTCCTCAAAACTAAGTATTTCAACAATACAAATAACGTTTAATAGGTAACGAAAAATGATTACAAAACGTATTTTTCACTCGATTCACACAACCAACCAACACGTAAACACGCACACTCGTCATCAACACATTCGCGTGATTCTACCAAATCGTGGTTTGTAAACATAGGCATCGGCACCGGACGGGCGTATAGACCTACGTAGCATTACAATCAACCTGGCCACGCAGGTCCTAGGAAGTAACGGAACGTTCTATACCTTGACACGACTTCTGAGACCCTGTACCGTTTCTTTTTTATATGAATGCATATTCGGTGTTTTTCAACACGTTTTGGTATTTTTGCTTTAATATGCTTATATAAGTTTTGATGCATGTTTTGATTTAAATAAGCATGCGGGGTTGGTCCCGGGGACAGCGGGGAGTTACGGTGCGAATTTTAAAATTTAAAAAAAAAGATATTTTGGAGGTCTATAAATATCTAGCGTTTAGATATTTTCAAAAAATATTTTCAAAACTTAACGACTAAGTTTCCTTTTTTTTCTCTCTGCCTTCTATCGAACTTATCAGGGGCCCGAGGCTTGGTTTTTGACGGACCAACAACCCATCCTTATTATAGGTATCGTGCTCTACGCATCCATCTAGATAGAATTTTATTCCGATGAAGCTCAATTTTGCACATGGATCGAGGCGTCGAGTTTTTGACTCACCAAGGTAGGATTCTAGACTGTATAGATGTTTAAGGGTGCTATATGTAATTTTGTGCTATTTCACCGTTTAAAAACGCTTGGAAGGTGATTTATGTTTTAAATATGGTTTTGGGTTAAAACTATTTTTCGGCATTTCTGTTGGATGAAATTGGGTGTTGGGTATTTCTTGTGAGGTTTTATGATAGCCTTGGGCTCGGGTATGTTCTTAGGTATCAAAACAAGTGTTTTTGAAGCTTGGTTTGAGGCGAGGAGGCGAAAACCGTAGCTAAATACAATTTTTTGGGCAAGGTCAGTCGACTGGAATCATGAGTTCAGTCGACTGGATCTTGAGTTGGGAGGGTCAGTCGATTGGACTCATGGGGTCAATCGACTGAGTGCCTCTGTTTCAAAATTTTTTCCTTTTCCAGAAGGTTTTTCAGTCGACTGGGGGTTGGGTCCAATCGGCTAAAGTGCTGGGTGTTTGCCTTGCGTTTTGGTGGTTCTTTTGGGAAAAAGGTTGGGTTTCTTTTGGGGAAAAGGTTCGATTTTTGTGAAAAGCATGTTTTTGGAGGTTTGTAGCTAACCTTTGGGGTTGAGACTCATCCTTGAAAATGTTTTTGGTTTGATCTCCATGTTAATGGATGGATCTCTATGTTTGTTTGATCTCCATGTTAATGGATGGATCTTTGTATAAACGTGAAAATGTTTTTGTTTGGTAAAATGATTCTCTAGATGTACTGGGATAGCGGGTATTTAGCACGAGTTGCCCTCGGTGGAAGTCAAAAAATGTGCATAGAGTAGGTACCTTTTGTTCCTTCGGGATAGTTCCCGTAAAAAAGGTAGTTGGGTACTTTGTTCCCTCGGGTTGTTGAACCCGTAAACTAAGCTTTTACGTTGTGGTGGCTTCGTATAGAACTTGCATTTACTTAACCGGTCCTATGATGTGTAGGGATTGGGTAAAGGGGCAGGAGTCTGTAGTTGCTACATCTGTCCTCTTGTGACGGAGTCGGTACATAGAATTTATTTTATCTTTCTCCTCGGCTGTGTGGCCCGAGTGGAGTATATTGTTTTACTGATTTATTTTGCTCGGCTATGTGTGTGTTCCGAGTGGAAAATATATTTTCTCTTTCCTCGGTTGTGTGATCCAAGTGAAAAGAAACATTTTGATTACAGTTTTCTTTAACAGTTATTTGAATTAGTTGTAATGCCTGGTTTTACTTGTAGTTGAGTTAGCTCCCACCATATGATTACATATCCTGCTTTATAGCTTTATAGTCTGTTTCTATTGGGCTTCGGCTCACGGTGTGGGATTTTGCTGTAAAATCATTTTCAGGTTTAGAGGTTGATGATCATGAGGAGTTGATCTAGTGGTGCCTGTGATGGTGGGTGCCTGTGATGGTGGGTGCCTGTGATGGTGGAAGACTTTACAAGTTTTCCTTTTTGTATGTCTGTTTGAAGGCACGTTTATACGCCTTTGGGCAATATACTTATACATGATATATAGGATGTTTACTATTTATGAGAGATGCATGCTAGATTTTCATTTGATTTCAATAGGTGGATTTGAATGTATGAAAACTTATTTTCATAAAACTGGTGTTTGGTGGATTTTCACGTGACCTCGGGTTTTGGGGTGTGACAACTTGGTAACAGAGCTCTGGGTTTGAATACCTAAGAGCCATGGGAAGATGGTTTATCACCTGGTGAGGTTGATTACTGATGCTTGCTTGCATGTGTATAAATATCCTTATAACATGATGTTAGCCTTTTAGCATGATCGTTTGTGTATATGTGGATATGGAGGTTGAATCTCAGGATTGATGAGTCTTACCTTAGGGAATTTGGACTAACAGATTTGGAAGCCAAGTTAGAAATGCGTTTAGCCAACGTGTTTTCTAGTAAGGAATCTGAATAGGTTATCCATATGGACAAGTCTGTCTTGTTAGTTCTCCTCGGTATGTGAGACGTGTTTACATAACTTTAAGTGGCTACGTGCTAGATTGCTTACGTGTGTTATGTGCTTATGTTAGAAATAACATGCCATAGGAAAGCTTATCCTATTATCTACTCTATATAGAATTATGTCCACGCGGGGAGTACGGGAACGGGGTGGTGGCCGAGGCCGTGCTTATGTTCAGGTTCCAGAGGAGAGAGATGTTCATGCCCTACAGGAACAAGTAGGTAGTACTGACGTCATGCAGGAGATGCTTGCCACTATGAGAGCGATAGTTGAGGCATCCAGGGCTAGAGTGAGGGCTCCTGAGCTAAGAGCCTCTGTGGCTATAAGGGAATTTCGACAGTTGGATCCTCCAACCTTTTCTGGGGAGCCGGATCCCAAAGTTGCTACTGAGTGGTTGGAAGTGACCACGACTATCTTTGATTCTCTTAATATTGAATAGGATGCTTTGCGCGTGAGATTGGCAGCGTTCCAACTGTGGAAAGATGCTAGGGAGTGGTGGAAGTTCGCCAAGACCACGGTGGATGACACGTGGGCCGCTTTCATGAGAGTCCTCTTAGAGAAGTATTTCTCAAGATCTTCAAGAGATACATATCGAGAGGAGTTCCTCCCTCTTATATAGGGGAATCTTTCTGTGATCTAGTATGAGACCAGATTCGTGAATCTATCACGGTTCGCAGCTGAGATGGTATCTACAGAGGAGTTGCGCACTAGGAGGTTTGAGAGAGGCCTTCGACCTGCCATCAAGGTCAGGATTGCAGCTTTGGGCTTGGACGTGTACATTGCTTTGGTGGAAGCCGCTATTCGAGTAGAGAACTTTCTAGCTGAGAGTCGCAGAGTTAGGGAGGTGGGAGTCAGCAGGACAGTGGAGATGCACAGTTCCAGAGGCGCAGGAGAAAGCGCCAGAGGTCTTCTAGACCCAGTTCTCATCTTGTCGGCTCGTATCAGCCATAGTCGTCCGCACCTGCACCTTCAGTGGCCTCGGCAGGAAGGCCAGAGCAGAGAGGGCTGATTTGTTATTGATGCAGACAGTTGGGGCGTCATTCAGTTGAGTGCCCACAAAAAGGCCAAGTACAGAGCTCAGCGTTTATCCAGTCACAGGCGAGAGATCGACTAGTATGCTATGGGTGTGGTCAGTCCAGGCACATCCGTAAGTTCTGTTCCGGAGAAGGGAGTGCCCAGGGTGCGACCGGAGTGCTAACTGCTCCATCAATGCAGATACGACAGACTCCTCAGCAACCTAGGGCCCAAACGTCTAGGTTTGCAGAGGGAGGTACTTTAGCACAGTCTGTGAGGCAGCCGACGACTCAGGGTTATGGTGGACATACCAGACCACCGCAGGCTAGGGCTTATGTTCTTGCTGATCGTAGTGCTTTCAAAGCACCAGTTGCATCTGATGCTGCAGCTACTCCAGCCATGATTAGAGGTACTCTTCTAGTCTTTAGATCATGGGCCAGTGTTCTCATCGACATGGGAGCATCACATTCTTTTATCTCCTCCGCCTTTGCATCTGCATTGGGATTACGGATAGACCCATTGGGTAGTGCATTGAGCGTAGAGACCCTAGTTAATGAGAATGTGGTATTGAGTAGAGTTTGCAGATCTTGTGAGTTAGGAGTCGTCGGTCGTTGTTCAGAGTTTAATTTTATCATTCTAGACATGACCACGTTTGATGTAATCCTAGGAATGGACTGACTGACTACTTACTGTGCCTTTATAGATTGTGAGCGATGGAGAGTGTCGATCTATATGCCAAGGGTTACTGCTTCTACTTTGTGGGTGATCGGGATGAGGGGTTGGCATCTGTGCCAGGTGCCACACGAGTTCGAGGGAACTTAGGTTTCCTCTTTTCTGCTCTCAGGTTGGATGAGCTGGGTGAGGTTCGACGGGAGCTACCCCTTGTGGTTTGTGATTACCCAAATGTCTTTCCTGATGATTTATTTGAGTTATCGCCAAGCCAAGATGTGGAGTTCTCTATTGATCTTGTTTCAGGAGCTGCTCCCATCTCTATGCCATCGTATCACTTTGCACCTGCTGAGTTGCGAGAACTCAAGGTGCAGTTGCAGGAGTTGCTAGATAAGGGGTTTGTACGACCGAGTACGTCTCTGTGGGGAGCTCCGGCTCTTTTTGCAAAGAAAAATGAAGGGTCTTTAAGACTGTGCATAGATTACAGGAAGCTGAACCAGGTAACGGTGAAGAACAAGTATCCTATGCCTAGGATTGATGACCTGTTTGATCAGCTGAAGGGATCGCGCTGCTTTTTGAAGATTAACTTCAGGTCAGGGTATCACCAGCTGAGGATTAGGGATGAGGACATAGCGAAGACCGCCTGTCGGACTCGTTATGGTTACTACGAGTTTCTGGTCATGCCGTTCGGTTTGACGAACGCCCCTGTTAGATTTATGGGTTTGATGAACCGTATCTTCCATCCTTATCTGGATAGTTTTGTGATAGTAATCGTGGATGACATTCTGATTTATTCACCTATGAGGGAGATGCATGAGGAGCATCTACATGTTGTCTTGCAGCTTCTGAGAGAACATTGCTTGTATACGAAGTTCAAGAAGTACGAGTTCTGGATGTCAGAGGTGAGATTCCATAGACACGTGGTGTTAAAGGATGGGGTATCAGTGGACTCGTCGAAGACTGATGCTGTAATGAATTGGTAGCGACCGAAGAACGTCTTTGAGATTCGTAGTTTTTTGGGTCTGGAAGGTTATTATCGGCGATTCGTGAAGGACTTTTCTAGATTGGCAGCACCTATGACACGTTTAACGCGGAAGGGAGTTATGTTCGTGTGGAGCGAGTCCTGTGAGTCTGCTTTCCAGGTGCTAAAGAGGAAATTGACCAGTGCGCCAGTGTTGATTATTTCAAAGCGAGGTCTGGGGTATACAGTGTATTGCGACGCATCACACGATGGTTTGGGCTGTGTATTGATGCAGGGAGGTAAGGTTATAGCCTACGGCTCACGACAGTTGAAGACACACGAGAAGAACTACCCAATGCATGATCTTGAGTTGGCAGCCGTGGTATTCGCCTTGAAGACATGGCGGCAATATCTATATGGTGAGCACTTCAAGGTTTTCTCTGATCACAAGAGCTTAAAATACTTATTTTTGCAGAAAGAATTGAATCTTCTCCAATAACGATGGATGGAGTTATTGGGAGACTACCACTTTGATTTGCAGTACCACCCACAAAAGGCAAATGTCGTAGCTGACGCACTCAGTAGGAGATCCCATGGTTTGTTAGCTTCTATGGCTAGGCATGAGTGGGATACGCTTGGAGATGTTGGGGAGTTTGATCTGTGTCTCAGAAAGACAAAGACATGTGCGACTTTATATTCAGTAGCATCACAGCTCGCATAGGTTGCACATGTGTTAGAGGCTCAGCGAACCGATCAGGAGGCTCAGATGATACGAGATTGCATTGCCAGTGGGAAGGACACATTAGGATGGTGGTGGGTTCAGATAAGAGTTTGAGGTTGACAGGGCGACTGTTTGTGCCAGTGTTGTGCTGTGCTTGGGTGCTACATGAGTTTCATCACTCACGTCTTGCAGTGCATCCATGAGGCACGAAGATGTATCATTATTTGCGTCGTCAATTCTGGTGGACATGAATGAAGAGGGATGTGATCCAGTTCATTTCTCGATGCCTTACTTGTTAGCAAGTAAAGGTAGAACACGAGAGATCAACATGATTGTAACAGCCGTTGCCCATATTTGAGTGGAAGTGGGAGAATATCACGATCGATTTTGTATCAGGACTTCCTCGATCGCAAGCGGGACAGGATGCTGTCTGGATTGTGGTTTATAGGCTAACGAAGTCGGCACATTTTCTTCCCATTCGAGTGAGGGATTCGGTGGACAAATTGGGTAGGTTGTATGATCGGGAGATAGTCCGACTACACGGAGTACTGGTGACTATTATTTCTGATCGAGACCCGGGCTTTACATCGTGCTTTTAGCAGTGTCTTCAGATAGCTTTAGGGATGAGCTTAACTTTCAGCAAAGCTTTCCACCCACAGACCAATGGTTAGTCTGAGAGGACCATCCATATTTTGCATAACATGTTGAGAGCCTGTGTGCTTGATTTTTGGGGTTCTTGGGAGGAACATCTATCATTGGTAGAGTTTGCATACAACAATAGTTATCAATCTAGTATTGGGATGGCACCGTATGAGGCTCTGTATGGTAGGCCGTGTAGATCTCTGGTGTATTAGACAGATGTGGGTGAGACCACTATTTTGGGACCCGACCTAGTGCGAGAGACTACGAGAAGATTGCAGTGGTTCGTCAGCGTCTGGTGACAGCTCAAAGTCGCCAGAAGAGTTATTCAGATCAGAGGAGGAGACCTTTAGAGTTTGCGGTAGGAGATCATGTGTTTCTGAAGGTCTCGCTACATAGAGGATTAATGAGATTTGGCCGTAGCGGAAATCTATCACCCCGCTTTATTGGACCCTTCGAGATCCTAAAAAGTATTCGGGTGGTAGCATACCGTCTGGCCTTGCCACCTCAGTTTGCATCCGTCCACAACGTGTTTCACGTTTCTATGCTTTGGAGGTATGAGCATGATCCTTCACATGTTTTGGAATGGGATGAGTTGCGAGTTGATGAGGATATAACGTATGAGGAGCATCTTGTGAAGATTCTAGATACAAATAACCTAGTGTTACGGGGGAGAACAATTACTTATGTCAAAGTTTAGTGGCTTTATCACGGGGTTGAGGAAGCGACTTGGGAGCTTGAGCCCGGGGTTTGTGCTAGATACCCGGAGTTGTTTACCTCGCGATCTTGTAGTGAATTTCGGGGGCAAAATTCCTTAAGGGGGGAAAGTTGTGAGACCATGTACCGTTTCTTTTTGATATATATGTATATTCGGTGTTTTTCAACATGTTTTGGCGTTTTCCCTTTAATATGCTTATATGCATTTTTATGCATGTTTTGGTTTAAAAGCATTCGGGGTTGGTCCCGGGGGCTACGGGGAGTCATAGTGCGAAATTCAAAATTAAAAAAAAAAAGATATTTTGGATGCTAATAAATATCTGAAATTAGATATTTTCAGAAGATATTTTCAAAACATAACGACTAAGTTTTCTTCTTTTTCTCTCTGCCTTCTCTTAACTTCTTGGGGGCCCGGGACTTCGTTTTTGACAGACCAACAGTCAATCCTTGTTATAGGCGTTGTGCTCTACGCATCCATCTAGACGAAGTTTAATTCTGACGAAGCTCGATTTTGCACGTGGATCGAGGCGTCGAGTTTTTGACTCTCTGAGGTTGGATACTAGACTGTACAAATGTTTAAGGGTGTTATATGTATTCTTGTACTGTTTCACCGTTTAAAAACGCATGGAAGGTGATTTATGTTTTAAATTTAATTTTGAGTTAAAACCATTTTTTGGCGTTTCAGTTGGATGAAATTGGGTGTTTCTTGTGAGGTTTGTGATTACCTTGGGCTTGGGTATGCCCTTAGGTATCAAAACATGTGTTTTTAAAGCTTGGTTTGAGGTGAGGAGGCTAAAACCGTAGCTAAAACCATTTTTTGGGCAAGGTCAGTCGAGGGGAGCTACCCCATGTGGTCTATGATTACCCAAATGTCTTTCCTCATAATTTATTTGTGTTATCGCCGAGCCGAGATGTGGAGTTCTCTATTAATCTTGTTCTAGGAGCTGCTCCCATCTCTATGCCATTGTATCGCTTCGCACCTGCTGAGTTCCGAGAACTCAAGGTGCAGTTGCAGGAGTTGCTAGATAAGGGATTTGTACGGCCGAGTACGTCTCTGTGGGGAGCTCCATCTCTTTTTGTAAAGAAGAAGGATGGGTTTTTGAGACTGTGCATAGATTACAGGGAGCTGAACTAGGTAACAGTGAAGAGCAAGTATCCTATGCCTAGCATTGATGACCTGTTTGATCAGCTGAAGGGATCGGGCTGCCTTTTGAAGATTGACTTGAGGTCAGGGTATCACCAGCTAAGGATTAGGGATGAGGACATAGTGAAGACCGCCTTTCGGACTCGTTATGGTCACTACGAGTTTCTGGCCATGCCGTTCGGCTTGACGAACGCCCTTGCTAGATTTATGGGTTTGATGAACCGTATCTTCCATCCTTATCTGGATAGTTTTGTGGTAGTAGTCGTGGATGACATTCTGATTTATTCACCTATGAGGGAGATGAATGAGGAGCATCTGTATGTTGTCTTGCAGTTTCTGAGAGAACATTACTTGTATGCGATGTTCGAGAAGTGCGAGTTCTAGATGTCAGAGGTGAGATTCCTTAGACACGTGGTGTCGAAGGATGGGATATCAGTGGACTCGTCGAAGACTGATGCTGTGATGAATTGGCAGCAACCGAAGAACGTCTTTGAGATTCGTAGTTTTTTGGGTATGGCAAGTTATTATCGGCGGTTCATGAAGGACTTTTCTAGATTTGCAGCACCTATGACGCATTTGCCGCCGAAGGGAGTTATGTTCGTGTAGAGCAAGTCCTGTGAGTTTGCTTTCCAGGAGCTGAAGAGGAAATTGACCAATGCGCCAGTGTTGATTATTCCAGAGCAAGGTCTGGGGTATACAGTGTATTGCAACGCATCACACGATGGTTTGGGCTGTGTATTGATGCAGGGAAGTGAGGTTGTAGCCTACGGCTCACGACAGTTGAAGAAACACGAGAAGATCTACCTAACGTATGATCTGGAGTTGGCAGCTGTGGTCTTCGCCTTGAAGACATGGCGGCAATATCTATATGGTGAGCACTTCGAGGTTTTCTCTTATCACAAGAGCTTAAAATACTTATTTTTGTAGAAAAAATTGAATCTTCTCCAATAACGATGGATGGAGTTATTGGGAGACTACGACTTTGATTTGCAGTACCACCCGCAAAAGGCAAATGTCGTAGCTGACGCACTCAGTAGGAGATCCCATGGTTTGTTAGCTTCTGTGGCTAGGCAAGAGCGGGATATGCTTGGAGATGTTGGGGAGTTTGATCTGTGTCTCGAAAAGACAGACAGGTACGACTTTATATTCAGTAGCTTCACAGCTCGCATTGGTTGCACACGTGTTAGAGGCTCAGCGAACCGATCAGGATGCTCGGATGATACGGGACCGTATTGCCAGTGGGAAGGACACATTAGGATGGGTGGTGGGTTCAGATAAGAGTTTGAGGTTGACAGGGTGACTGTTTGTGCCAAAGTTTTCTGGTGCTGGGGTGCTACATGAGTTTCATCACTCACGTCTTACAGTGCATCCAGGAGGCACGAAGATGTATCATTATTTGCGTCGTCAATTCTTGTGGACGGGAATGAAGAGGGATGTGATCCGGTTCAATTCTCGATGCCTTACTTGTCAGCAAGTAAAGGTAGAACATGAGAGATCAGCAGGATTGTTACAGTCGTTGCCTATATCTGAGTGGAAGTGGGAGAATATCACGATGTATTTTGTATCAAGATTTCCTCGATCACCAGCGGGACAAGATGCTGTCTAGGTTGTGGTTGATAGGCTGACGAAGTCAGCACATTTTCTTCCCATTCGAGTGAGGGATTCGGTGGACAGATTGGGTAGGTTGTATATTCGAGATATAGTCCGACTACACGGAGTACTGGTGACTATTATTTCTGATCGAGACCCGCGCTTTACATCGTGCTTTTAGCAGAGTCTTCAGATAGATTTAGGGATGAGCTTAACTTTCAGCAAAGCTTTCCACCCACAGACCGATGGTTAGTCTGAGAGGACTATCCAGATTTTGAAGAACATGTTGAGAGCCAGTGTGCTTGATTTTTGGGATTCTTGGGAGGAACATCAATCATTGGCAAAGTTTGCATACAACAACAGTTATCAGTCCAGTATTGGGATAGCACCGTATGAGGCTCTGTATGGTAGGCCGTGTAGATCTCCGGTGTGTTAGAAAGATGTGGGTGAGACCACTATTTTGGGACCCGACCTAGTGCAGGAGACTACGAGAAGATTGCAGTGATTCGTCAGCATCTCGTGATAGTTTAAAGTCGCCAGAAGAGTTATGCAGATCAGAGGAGGAGACCTTTAGAGTTTGCAGTGGGAGATCATGTGTTTCTGAAGGTCTCACTACGTAGAGGATTAATGAGATTTGGCCGTAGCGGGAAGCTATCACTGCGCTTTATTGGACCCTTTGAGATCCTAAAAAGTATTGGGGTGGTAGCATACCGTCTGGCCTTGCCACCTCAGTTAGCATCCACCCACATTTCTATACATCGGAGGTATGAGCTTGATCCTTCACATGTTTTGGATTGGGCTAAGTTGCGAGTTGGTGAGGATATCATGTATGAGGAGCGTCTTGTGAAGATTCTAGATACAAAGAACCAAGTGTTACGGGGGAGAACAATTACTTATGTCAAAGTTTAGTGGCCTTATCACGGGGTTAAGGAAGCGATTTGGGAGCTTGAGTCCGGGGTTCGTGCTAGTTACCCGGAGTTGTTGACCTCGTGATCTTGTTGTGAATTTCGGGGGCAAAATTCCTTAAGGGTGGGAGAGTAGTGAGACCTTGTACCGTTTCTTTTTGATATATATGCATATTCGGTGTTTTTCAACACGTTTTGGCGTTTTAGCTTTAATATGCTTATATGCATTTTTATACATGTTTTGGTTTAAATAAGCATGCGGGGTTGGTCCCGGGGGCTACGGGGAGTTACAGTGCAAAATTCAAAATTAAAAAAAAAAGATATTTTGGATGCTAATAAATATCTACAGTTAGATATTTTCAAAAGATATTTTCAAAACATAACGACTAAGTTTTCTCCTTTTTCTCTCTGCCTTCTCTCAACTTCTCGAGGGCCCAGGGCTTGGTTTTTGATGGACCAACAGTCGATCCTTGTTATAGGAATCGTGCTCTACGCATCCATGAGGACAGAATTTAATTCTGACGAAGCTCAGTTTTGCACGTGGATCGAGACGTCGAGTTTTTGACTCACCGAGATAGGATTCTAGACTGTATAAATGTTTAAGGGTGCTATATGTATTCTTGTACTGTTTCACCGTTTAAAAACCCATGGAAGGTGATTTATGTTTTAAATTCGATTTTGGGTTAAAACTATTATTTGGTGTTTCGGTTGGATGAAATTGGGTGTTTCTTTTGAGGTTTTGTGATAGCCTTGGGATCGGGTATGCCCTTAGGTATTAAAACATGTGTTTTTGAAACTTGGTTTGAGGCAAGGAGTCCAAAATCGTAGCTAAAAACCATTTTCTGGGCAAGGTTAGTCGACTTGACCCATGAGTTCTGTCGACTGGATCTTGAGTTGGGAGGGTCAGTCGACTGGACTCCTTGGGTCAGTCGACTGAGTGCCTTTATTTCGAAAATTTTGCCTTTTCCAAAAGGTTTTTCAGTTGACTGGGGGTTGGGTCCAGTCGACTGAAGTGTTTGGTGTTTGCCTTGGTGTTTTGGTGGTTCTTTTGGGAAAAAAGTTGGGTTTCTTTTGGGAAAAAGGTTCGGTTTTTGTGATAAACATGTTTTTGGAGGTTTGGAGCTAACCTTTGGGGTTGAGACTCATCCTTGAAAGTGTTTTTGGTTTGATCTCCATGTTAATGGATGGATCTCTATGTTTGTTTGATCTCCATGTTAATGAATGGATCTTTGTATAAATATGAAAACGTTTTGGTCTGGTAAAATGATTCTCTAGATGTACCGGAATAGCGGGTATTTAGCATGAGTTGCCCTCGGTGGAAGTCAAAAAACGTGCGCAAGGTAGATACCTTTTGTTCTTTCAGGGTAGTTCACGTAAAGAAGGTGGTTGGGTGCTTTGTTCCCTCAGGTTGTTGAACCCATAAACTAAGCTTTTACGTTGTGGAGGCTTCGTATAGAACATTCATTTACCTAACCGGTCCTACAATGTGTAGGGATTGGGTAAAGGGGCAGGAGTCTGTAGTTGCTACATCTGTCCCCTTATGACGGTGTCAGTACATAGGATTCATTTTATCTTTCTCCTCGGCTGTGTGGCCCGAGTAGAGCATACTATTTTACTAGTTTATTTTCCTCGGCTGTGTGTGTGTTCTGAGTGAAAAATATATTTTCTCTTTCCTCGTTTGTGTGATCCGAGTGGAAAGCAACGTTTTGATTACAGTTTTCTTTAACTGTTATTTGCATTAGTTATAATGCCTGGTTTTACTTGTGGTTGAGTTAGCTCCCACCATATGATTGCATATCCTGCTTTACAGCTTTATAGTCTATTTCTATTGGGCTTCGGCTCATGCTGTGAAATTTTGCTATAAAATCATTTTCAGGTTTAGAGGTTGATGATCACGAGGAGTTGATCTAGTAGTGACTGTGATGGTGGAAGACTTTACTAATTTTTCTTTTTGTATGCCTGTTTGAAGGCACGTTTAACAAGAGGATTTGAATGTATCAAAACTTATTTTCATAAAATCGGTGTTTGGTGGATTTTCACGTGACCTCGGATTTTGGGGCGTGACACAACTAACATCCATTCCCAGTTCACTAGCTGATGGGCAGAGTAACCCAATCTGTGCAGTTTTTTTGGTCTCTCACCGTGGAGCAACTCGTGCCCAAATTTGCTCAATCTTTGGATCCCAAAATCGGTCCTTTTTTATTTTCAAATCAAAATACACGCTCGCGAGTCCAATCCGAAAAGTTCCTCTTGCCAAACCCATAACATGTCACAACATGTAATAAACCAAGAAAAGCGCAAAACTTTCTTTTTATCCGAATAAACATGGTTTATACATAAAACACAGCATTTAAAGGGTTTTCTGTTAAGGTTGGTATACTGAAAATCATGTTTTTAATAATTAATTTTATTTTAATAAAAATAATTTTTTATTTTATGAAAATCTTTAGGAGTAATGTATGTATATCATTTATTCAATGTTATGTATAGAAGTCTGATATTCTGTATAGTATTTAATTTTGTGTATACAGTACGACTTGCACACAGAAGATCAAATTTTAGGTTCTTGTAAAATATAAGTTTTATGTTCATAATTTAGATGGAAATAGACAAACCATCGGTACGACTGTGGCACATAGTTTTAGCAGATCTGTCTTGATTATAGGGAACAGAAAATAGCGTCGTCTATTGTTCTAACTCTCTGTGCCAGTACACTTTGTGTGTATTAAATGGGACATTTGACCATATAAATTAATTCGCACCCCAAGATTATTATGAATAGTGCTTATCCTCTTAATCTTGAAATAATTATTGATTTTCATATATTTAATGTTCGTTATTTTGATTCATTAGAGGGTGCCATCTTATATAGGTCTATATTTCTGATGAGTTAGATAGCGGTATTATTTATATGGCGAATGTTAATTATTGACGGAATCTACGTCTCGAAAGATCAGAATTGACGATACCCTCTTAAGAAAACTTATAAGTTTTAACCAGGCAAACCCTGTAGGTGGACTTGATTATCCAACGGCCAAATAAGTTAAGCAGAAGGGCTTAAGGAATATCAAGATACCGATTAAATTAAATTGTCAGTAATTAAATTTAATTAGCGGATATCGAAAATCTTAACATGGGAAGAAATAGTAAGTATTTAATAACAGGAGCTCATTGCAAGATGGTCTTGAAATTATGGGTCAGAGTGTAATTATATTTCTTTAGTGATGTGAACTGTAATTTTGTGTTCTATGAAAATTATAGAAACCGCTGTCGATTTTCCATAATTGTAGATATTGCTATGAGGTTTGCTTCATTGAGAAACCCGCTGATACGTGTCTGTGTTCCATTGGAAGTCTTACTCATAATTACTCCCCAGGTCCCTACTGTAACCCTATAAATACGTGGGTAGGCTGAACCAGTTTCATAACTTATCTTCTAAGACTAAAGCTCTCCAGGTTCTATCGGTACGAGTTCTCGATAGTTCAGAGCCCACACTACATTCTGGAATCGCATAAGAAAATACAATAGAAGATAAGACAGGAGCATTATCTTGGATTCAAATCATAGTTGAAGATTCGACCGGTAAAAATGTATTTTTGTAAATTAATTTCGGATGCACGGGTTTTATTTTGATCGTTCGTCATCAAAAGTTTTATCTGGACCCCGTTTTGGTGTTTGGCCATCCAATTATTTTTTTGATAATCGTTTGCAAAAATAAAAATCTTGGTAGTCTTGCCTCTAGCAATTGGTATCAGAGCCGTTTTAGTTTTTGTTTACGGTTTTTGAAGCCAAATAGTTTTAGAACTGTGCTAACTATTTTTTGTAGGCGTTCTAATTCCAGTTTTAAGATCGTCATTTATTATTCATATTTAATTGAATAGTGTGAATGATGATTATTTTTTTTATCATGGGAGTTGACAATGATAGATCGAATGTGAGCCTTCAGGATATAGAATTGATGTAATAGCAAGTTTATGTTTTTAAAATATCTATTTAAATTATTTAAGAACAGGTTGATTATATCCAAAAACACGAACGGAGGCGGCACCGGAGGTGGTTCGGATTTTTATGGGCCACAGATCGCAGTATGTTTTTAATGATTTTAAATTATTATTTCTGGTAAGTTTTTCTATAGTATTTATGAATAAAAAACAGCATAAAAAACTAGTCAAAAACGAAGAGAAAAATACCAAAATAGCCCGGTTTTGGCGGCTTTGCCGGTAGTGGTTCGGTGTTTGTTTTTATGATTTTTTAGGACCTTTTTGGGACTCTTTTTTGGATAATTTTTTAAACGTAAAATAGCAGTAAAGCATACCTCAAAATACTATTAAAAACAGAAAAAAAAAACTGGGCCAAAATCACAACCCAAACATGCAGCAAATAGGTTGCTTGTAGCAATGGCTTCTAGGCAGTTTTTCGACAGTCTTTCAAGCTATTTTTGAGAAAATTTTTGACTAAAAGATCTTACTTTTTAAGAGCTTTCCAACGATTTAAAGTACGTCGAAAACGGAATTCGAGAAGAGGTAGACCTCGAAAAGTTGGCGTTTTCAGGCGGCGACGGACATGAGTGGCGGCAGTCTATTCTAGGCGGTTTTCAAGAATTTTTTGAGCTATTTTCGACCAGGTTTTTTAAAGAAATATAGTACTTTTTGAGAGCTTTCTTTTGACATAATGTACGTCAAAACGGAGTTCGGAAAGAGGTCGAAAAAGCCTATGGAAGTTAGCGGCGCAGTGCTGTTGCGGCCAGTAATGTTTTTTTGTGGTTCGGGCAGTTTTTTCGGCCATTTTTCGAGTAGTTTTCCAGCAGATTATTTTATAGCTCATCAAAAACTAAGGTCGAATGAGACGGTAGGAGCCGCATGAATGCGGCGACTAGCTGGCATTGGCGATGGTTGGTGGTTGGCCGGCCATTTCTATCTCTCGGGGCTATTTTGTGTTGATTTTTTAATAGATACGAGACTGATTTAATATTTATCAATATATCAGATAGTATTGGAAAGTCTAATGTAATTAAAACACAAGAATTAGAGATAAAAGAGGATTATTACAGCTTATCCTCTTCGGGAGGCTGAAATGCTTCAGCGTTTCACTTGGATCATAAAACCGAAATATATGCATCATGTTTATATATATATGAACTGCGTGGACGATTGTATATCTATTTTATTTATCCTGTTAATTTAATTAATTCAAAAATTTAGTTTTAATTAAAATATTTTGTAATATAAAATAAAATTAAAATTTTTTAATTAATTAATTAATATTAATTAAATAAAAAAATTTAGATATTTTATTTTTTTCAAAATATTACGTTTAAGATGATTTTTCATAAAATTAAATATTTTGGAAAAACGTGAAAATAAATTTTGAATTTTGAAATTATTAAATAGAAAAATGTTTAATCGAAATAAATTATTATTTTTCAAAAAATATGGGACATCAAAAATAATATGGGGGCATTATCTATGGTTAAAGTATGGTTATCTGGGCAGTTCGATATGAAAGATTTAAGAGAAGTCAGTCACATCCTTGGGATGAAGCTCGTGCAAGATTGGAAACAAAGGATGTTGAGCTTATCACAAGCAAAGTATATCAATGATATCCTTGCTCGTTTTAGCATGCAGGATTCTAAGAAAGGGTTTATCCCTTTCAGGCATGGAATTACTCTATCCAAGGATCAATATCCTAAGACACCTGATGAGATAGAGAAGATGAAGGTAGTTCCTTATGCTTCGGCAGTAGAAAGCCTCATGTATACTATGCTTTGCACTAGACTCAACGTCTGCTTCTCTGTTGGCATGGTTAGCAGATACCAATCTAACCCTTGACAAGAGCAATGGACTGCGGTAAAGAATATAATCAAGTACCTGAAAAGGACTAAGGATTATATGTTAGTTTACCAGGCAGATAGTCTAGTATCTTTGGCGTAAACAGATTTAGATTTCCAGTCAAACTTAAAGCTTACATCAGGAGACAACCTTGCAGATCCTTTACAAAGAGCTTACCGGCTAAGACTTTTGATAATCATATAGAGGGCATAGGAGTCAGATGTATGGCAGCATGATTTTGAGTATAAGTGGGAGATTAATAGGGTTGGTATACTAAAAATCATGTTTTTATGAGAATCTTTATGAGCAATATATCTGTATCATTTCTTCAATGTTATGCATAGATATTCGATATTATGTATAGTATTTAATCTGGTATATAGAGTATGGCTTGCACACAGAAGAACAGATTTTAGGTTTTTGCAGAATATAAGTTTTATGTTCACAGTTTAAATAGAAATAAGCATACCATCAGTACAACTGTGGCACAGAATTTTAGTAGTCCTATCTTGGTTATGGAGAACAGATAATAGCGTCGTCTATTATTCTGACTCCTTGTGTATTGAACGGGACATTTAGGGTAATTAATTTTATACTAATTATATAAATTAATTCACACCCCAAGGTTATTATGAAAAGTGTTTATCCTCTTGATCCTGAAATAATTATTGATTTGCGTATATTTAATATTCATTGTTTTGATTTATTAGAGGGTGCGATCTTATATGGGTCTATATTCTCGGTGAGTTGGATAGCAGTATTATTTATATGGCGAATATTAATTATTGACAAAATTCACGTCCCGAAAAATCGGGATTGATGATAGCCCCTTAAGAAAGCTTATAAGTTTTGACCGAGCCAAACCCCGCAGGTGGATTTGATTATCCGGTGGTCAAATAAGCTAAGCGGAAGTGCTTAAGGAATATCAAGTTGTCGATTAAATTAAAATATCAATAATTAAATTTAATTAGCGGGTATCGAGAATCTTAACGTAAGGAGAAATGGTAAGCATTTAATAACAATAGCTCAATACAAGATGGTCTTAAAATTATAGGTCATAGTGAAATTATAGTTCTTTAGTGGTGTAAACTGTAAATCAGTATTTTATGAAAATTGCAGAAACCGTTGCTGATTTTCCATAATTACAGATACCGCTATGAGGTTTGCTTCATTGCCAAAATCGCTTATACGTGTCTGTGTTCCACTAGAAATCTTACTCATAATTACTCCCCAAGTCCCTACTGTAGCCCTATAAATATGCGGGTAGGCTGAACCAATTTCATAACTTATTTTTTAAGACTAAAGCTATCCAGGTTCTGTCGGTACGAGTTCTCAATAGTTTGTAGCTCATACTACATTTGGGAATCGCATAAGGGAATACAGTAGAAGATCTGACAGGAGCATCAACATGGATTCAAATCATAGTTGAAGATTCGACCGGTAAAAAGGTATTTTTCTAAATTAACTTCGGATACACGAGTTTTATTTTGATTGTTCATCATCAAAAGTTTTATTCGGAGACCGTTTTGGCATTTGCCCGTCCATTTTTTTTTTATAATCGTTTCCAAAAAAAAAAATCTTTACAGTCTTGCCTCAAACAATTTCAACCGGTAGAGAAGTATATAACTGCACGTAGCACCCTTTAACGACAACATAGTCTAGGATCCTACCTCGATGAGTCAAAACTCAATGCCTCAAAAATTGAACTTCGTCGAAATGAGAATCCTTCTGGATGGATACGAAGCCTATGGCGTGGATAGCAAGGATCCATAAACAGATCGTCCAGAACTAGGCCCGGGCACATCAAAAATCTAAAGAGAAGGTGGAGAATAGGGGTAACTTAGCCAAGAAGAAAATGTTTCAAAATATCTCAAGGGTTTTGATATTTATAGATCATGACAAAATAGGAGGTCAGTCGACTGAACCTCCCCCTTCAGTCACTGATGATGGCTACTGGAATGCTAAAAAGCCCAACCACCTCAACTCAGTCGACTGACATACCCAAGTTAGTCGGCTGACCCGACTCAGTGCCGATCCAGTCGACTGATCGACGGAGAAACCAACCCTTTATAAAAAAAAAGGTTTTTCAGCCCTGACGCCAACCAAGCATGCCTTAACGAAACCCTAGAAAGCGTGAAACACATAGGTACATGATGTTTTATAACACAGAGGCATAAAACGAACACATCGAAGATATACATATAACGAAAAAGAACACGCCAAATACATGTATAAAGAAAAAGAAACGGAATCCGGTCGCACAACTCTCCCCTGTTAAGGAATTTTGTCCCCAAAATTCGATACAAGATTACAAGGCAAACAACTCCGGGTATCTAGCACGAACCCCGAACTCAAGCTCCCACATCGCTTTCTCAAACCCGTTATGAAGCCATAGGACCTTGGCATAAGCAATGGTCCTCCCTCTCAACACTTGCTCCTTCGTGTCTAGAATCTTCATAGGTCGCTCCTTATATGTAACATCCTCATCCACCTGCAACTCAACACAATCCAGAACATGTGACGGGTCAGGCTCATACTTCCAAAGCATGAAAACGTGAAACACGTTGTGCACGGACGCCAACTAAGGTGGCAAGGCCAGACGGTATACTACCTCCCTAATCCTTTTAAGGATCTCAAACGATCTAATAAAACGTGGTGATAGCTTCCCGCTACGGCCAAATCTCATCAAACCTCTGCAAGGTGAGACTTTCAGAAACACGTGGTCCCCCACCTCAAACTCCAACGGTCTCCTTCTCTGATCAGCATAGCTCTTCTAGTGACTCTGAGCTGTCACTAGATGTTGGTGAATCACAGCAACCTTCTTTGTCATCTCCCGCACCTAGTCAAGTCCCAAAACTGTGGTCTCTCCCACATCTGTCTAACACACTAGTGACCTACACATCCTTCCATACGAAGCCTCATATGGTGCTATCCCAATACTGGACTGATAACTTTTGTTGTATGCAAGCTCTGCCAACGGTAGATAATCTTCCCAAGAACCCTGAAAATCAAGTACGTTGGCTCTCAACATATCCTCAAGAATCTGTATGGTATTCTCAGATTGATCGTCCATCTGTGGATGAAACACAGTGCTGAATGTCAAGCTCGTTCCCAAAGCCACCTGAAGACTCTACCAAAAGCGTTATGTGAAGCGCTCGTCTAGATCATAAATTATAGACACAGGTACTCTGTGTAGCCGAACTATCTCACGGACATACAACTTACCCAATCTGTCCCCCGAATCCTTTACGCGAATGGGAAGAAAGTGTGCAGACTTCGTCAAACTATCAACCACAACCCAAACAGCGTCGTGTTCCTTCGGCGATCTAGGAAGTCCTGATACAAAATCCATCGTGACGTTTTCCCACTTCCATTATAATATCGACAACGGCTGCAATAATCCTCCCATCTCTGATGTTCTGTTTATACCTACTGACAAGTAAGGCACCGAAAAATGAACTGAACCACATCCCTCTTCATTCCCTTCCACCAGAACTGACGACGCAGATCATGATACATTTTAGTGTCTCCTAGATGTACTGTAAGACGAGAATGATGGAAATTATATAGAACATCAGCACGACATGACTCTGGTATAAACAATCTCCCTACCAGTCTCAAACTCTGATCCGAACTCACAACCCATCCCGCTGTGTCCTTTCCACTAGCAATGCGATCCCGTAACATTTGAGCCTCCTGATCTGTTTGCTAAAGCTCTAACACACGTGCAACAAACGCAGGTCGTGAAACTACTGAAAATAAGGTCGCGCCTCTCTGTGTCTCCTCAAGACATAAATCAAACCCACTAACTTCTCTAAGCATGTCCTTGTATAGCCATAGAAGCTAACTAACCATGAGATCGCCTACTAAGAGCATTGGCCATACCATTGGCCTTCTCGGGATGGTACTGCAAGTCAAAGTCATAATGGTCCAATAACTCCATCCACCGTCATTGGCGTAGACTCAAGTCTTTCTACGAAAACAAGTATTTCAAATTCTTGTGATCAGAGAAAACCTCAAAGTGCTCACTATAAAGATAGTACTGCCATGTCTTCAAAATAAAGACCATGGCTGCCAACTCCAAATCATGTGTCAGATAGTTCTTCTCATGAATTTTCAACTGTCGAGATTCGTAAGCCACAACCTTGCCTCCCTGCATCAGAACACAACCTAGACCATCATGTGATGCATCACAATACATTATGTAACCTAAACCTCGCTCAGGAATAATCAACATTGGTGCATTAGTCAACCTCTTCTTCAACTCTTGGAATGCCAACTCATAGGGCTCACTCTACACGAACATGACTCCTTTCCGCGTAAGACGCATCATCGGCGCGACAAGTCTAGAGAAATTCTTCACGAACCGCCGGTAATAGCCTACTAAACCTAAAAAGCTACGAATCTCAAATACATTCTTCGGTCGCTCCCAATCCATCATTGCATCAATCTTTGAAGAATCCACTGATACTCCATTTTTTGGCACCACATGTCTAAGAAATCTCACCTCAAACATCCAAAACTCACACTTCTCGAACTTTTCATACAAGCGATGCTCTCTCAAAATCTATAGAACAATACGTAGATGCTTTTCATGCATCTCCCTCGTGGATAAATAGATAAAAATATAATCCACGAACATAACCACAAAGCTGTCTAGATACGGATGGAAGATATGATTCATCAAACCCATGAATGTCGTAGGAGTGTTCGTTAAATCGAATGGCATAACTAAGAACTTATGGTGACCATAACGAGTTCGAAAGACAGTCTTTGCTATGTCCTCATTCCTAATTCTCAGCTGATGGTACCCTGACCACAAATTAATTTTCAAATAGCAACACGACCCCTTCAACTAATCAAACAAGTTATCAATCCTCGGTATAGGATACTTGTTCTTCACTGTTACCTGATTTAAATTCTGGTAGTCAATGCATAACCTCAAGGACCCATCCCTTTTTGTAGCAAAAAGAGCTGGAGCTCCCCACGGCGACGTACTCAGACGTACAAACTTTATCAAGCAACTCCTGAAGATGTGCCTTGAGTTCTTGGAACTCAGCTGGTGCAAAGTGATAAGATGGCATAGAAATGAGAGCAACTCTCAGAACCAAATTAATAGAAGACTATATCTCACGACTCGAGGACAGCTCGAATAGATCATCCAGAAAGACATCTGGATAGTCACAAACCACATAGGGTAACTCCCCCCGGGCCCCAACCGTCTCATCCAATATGAGAGCAGAAAAAAGAAAACCCAAGTTTTCTCGAGTCCGAGCAACACCGAGCATAGACACCAAACCCTCATCCCGATCGCCCATAAAACAAAACAGTCTCTCTCAGGCGTATAGATCGATACCCTTTGTCGATCGCAATCTATAAAGGCACGATAAGTGGTCAGTTAGTCCATCCCTAAGATGACATTAAACGTGGTCATGTCTAGAATGATAAAATCAAACTCTAAACAATGTTCGGCAACTCCCAACTCGCAGGATCTACAAACTCGACTCAATATCATGTGGATCAAGCGCTTTCCATCTCACCAAAACTCGCAGGTGGTGGTGAAGGCGCAACTTTATTTCCTTAAAGGGTACCGCGCCAAGCGCCACAAGTCGACTGTGACTCGGCCCAAACCCGGACCTCCACCATGGCCGGATGATGACCCGAACCCAGGCCAACAATCTCCCCCAGCACCTGCCGCACAACCCGCAAGACACAAGGCCTTCCACGGTGGGGAATCAAACTTGAGACCTCGCTCTGATACCAATTGTGGATCAAGCACTTACTATCTCACCAAAACCCGCAGGTCGTGGTGAAGGCGCAACTTTATTTCCTTAAAGGGTACAGTGCCAAGCGCCACAAGTCGACTGTGACTTGGCCCAAACCCGGGCCTCCGCCACGGCAGGATGATGGCCCGAACCTAGGCCAAAACAACACATTCCCACTAACCGGGGTCTCTACGCTCAACGCACTACCCAACAAGTCTGTCTCCAACCTCAATGCAGATGCAAAAGAAGAAGAAATAAAGGAATGCGATGCTCCCGTGTCGATAAGAATACTGGCCCATGATCTATATACTAAGAGAGTACCTCTTATCATGGATGGAGTAGCTGCAGCATCAGGCAGAACCGGTGCTTTAAAAGAACTGGGAACAGTAAGGACACATGCTCTGCCCTACGGTGCTCTGGCCTGTCCACTATAACTCTAGGTCGTCGACTGTCTCTCGCACTGTATTGAGGAACCCCTTCTGTAAACCTAGACGTCTGAGCCCTAGGTTGCTAATAAGTTTTTCGTCCCTCTGTGGGCAGAACAACTGGTGCTCCTGTCATACTCTGAACACTCCCTTCTCGAGGATAGTACCTACGAATGTGCCCAGATTGACCACACCCAAAACATACTGGTGGCTCTCTCCCCTGTGACAGAACAGGTGTTAAACTCTAAACTTAGCCCTTCAGTGGGCACTCCATCGCATGATGTCCTAGCTGTCTACATTAATAACAAGTGAACTTTATTTACTCCGGCCTTCCTGTAGAGGCCACCGAAGGTGTAGATGTAGAAAACTGCGGCTGATACGATCCCACAGGATGAGAACTTAGACCAGACGGCCTCTGACGCTTTTTCCCGCGCCCCTGAAACTGTGCATCTCCACCGCTCTGCTAACTCCTACTCTCCCTAACCCTGCAATTCTCTACCATTGCATTCTCTACTCGAATAGCGACTTCCACAACCTCAATGTAAACTTGAAAACCCAGCGCTGCAATTCTATCTTTGATTAAAAGTTGAAGATCCCTTTCAAACTTTTGGTGCACAACTCCTTCGTTGACACCATCTCAGGTGCAAACTGCGATAAATTCGAGAACTTGGCCTCATATTGGACCATGGTAAGGTTCTCCTGAATAAGGGAGAGAAACTCCTCCCGATATGTATCTTTGGAAGAACCCAGAAATACTTTTCCAAAAAGGCCATAGTAAAAGCGGCCCACGTATCATCCACCATGGTTTTAGCAAACTTCCACCACTCCCTCGTATCCTCCCTAAGTTGGAATGCCGCCAACCTAACATACAATACATCCTCCTCAATCTCCAGGGTATCTAAGATCGTCGTGGTTACTTCCAACCACTCAGTAGCAACTTTAGGGTTTGGTTCCCCAGAAAAGGTTAGAGGATCCAACTGCCGAAATTTCTTCATTGCCACAGAGGTCCTTGGCTCAAGAGCCCTCACTCCAGCCCTAGTCGCTTCAACCATTGCTCTCATGGTAGAAAGCATCTCCTGTATAACGTCAGCACCGCCCACTTGAACCTGCGGGGCATGAACGTCCCCTTCTTCTGAAACTTGGATATACACACGACCTCTGTCACGGCCTCGCCCACGGCCTCAGCCACGACCCCGTCCTCCTCGTGTGGATAAAACTCTATACGAAGGCAACATAACAAAATAAGCTTTCATACAACATGTTATTACTATCGTAAAAACATAACACATATAATCATGCTAACGCATAGCTACTCAAGATTATGTAAACACATCTCACATACCGAGGAGAACAAATAAGACGGATGCGTCAATTTGGATAACCTACTTAGATTCCTTACTAGAAAACACGTCGGCCAAACGCATTTCTAACTTGGCTTCCAAATTTGTTAATTCAAACGCCCTAAGGCAAGACTAATCAATCCTAAGGTCCAACCTCCATTCTCACGTATACAGAAACTATCATGCTCAACAAGCTGTCATGCTCATGTTATAAAAACACTTAAACACATGCAATCAAGCATACGCAATCATCCTTGTGGTGATGCATCCTCTTTCCATGGATCTTAGGTATTCGAACCCAGAGCTCTTATACCAAGTTGTCATGCCTCAAAATCCAGGGTCACGTAAAAAGCCCGATAAACCACCATTTCTAAAAGATAGGTTTTCATTCAACTAAAATACAGCCTTTAGAATAAAAACGAGTACCCAAGGTTCATCTCTCAGAACAACATACATACTTTTTCATACATGCATAATATATATCACCTCAAGGCTTACAAAATACTCCTTCAGAAATAGGCAACACATGCAATAATACATGTTCTCATAACAAAAAGGAAAAACTATACACAGTCTTCCGCCACCATGGGCACCTCTAGATCAACTCCTTATAACCATCACCACCTGAAAAGGGTTTTAACAAATCCCACTACGTGAGCCGAAGCCCAATAGAAATAGATTATAATGCAGTAAAGTAGGATATGCAATCACATAGCATAAAGTTGACTCAACCACATGAGCCTAAAAACGGTTTTTCATCCTTAAAACTAAGCATTTCAACATTGCAAATAATGTTTAACAGGTAATGAAAAACGATAACAAAATTTATTTTCCACTTGGTTCATACAACCGACCAACATGCACACACGCACACATGCACTCGTCATCAATGCATTCGCGTGATTCTACCAACTCGTGGTCTGTAAACATAGGCACCAACACCAGAAGAGCTTATAGACCCACGTAGTGTTACAATCAACTGGCCACACAGGCCCTGGGAAGTAACAGAACGTTCTATACCCCGACACGACTAACGTCCTTTTCCAATTTACTAGCCAACAGGTAGAGAAACCCAATCTGTGTAGTTTTTTTAGTCTCTCACTGTGGAGTAACTCGTGTCCAAACTTGCTCGATCCTTAGATCTTAAAATTGGTCCTTGTTTATTATCAAATCAAAATACACACTCGCGAGTCAAATCCATAACACGTCAAAACATATAATAAACCAAGAAAAATGAAGAACATGCTTTTTATCTGAATAAACATGGTTTATACATAAAACATAGCATTTAAAGCATTTTTAACCATTAGAAAAGCGTATAACTGCACGTAAAACCCTTTAATGACAACATAGTCTTGGATCCTACCTCGATTAGTCAAAACTTAACGCCTCAAAAATTAAACTTCGTCGAAACGAGAATTCATTTGGATAGATACGAAGCCTACGGCGTAGATAGCAAGGATCAATAAATAGATCGTCTAGAACTAGGCCCAGGCACACCAAAAAACTAAAGAGAAGATGGAGAAAAGGGGTAACTTATCCAAGAAGAAAAGGTTTTCAAAATATCTCTAAGGTTCTGATATTTATAGACCACAACAAAATAGGAGGTCAGTCAACTGAACCTCCCCCTTCAGTCGACCGACAAAAGCTATTGGAATGCTAAAAAGCCCAACTACCTCAACTCAGTCGACTGACCTGCCCCAGTCAGTCGACTGACCTGACTCACTACCGATCCAGTCGACTGATCGATGGAGAAACCAATCGTTTATGAAAAAAAGGTTCTTTAGCCCCGATGCCAACTAAACATGCCTTAACGAAACCCATGAAAGCGTGAAACACATAGGTACATGATGTGCCATAACATAGAAGCATAAAATGAACACATCGAAGATATACATATAACAAAAAAGAACATGTCGAATACATGTATAACGAAAAAGAAATGAAACTGGGTCTCACACCCTAGTTGTAACAACCCAGCTTGTAATGACCTGCGTAGCGATTCAGCCCAAACCCTAATATTAGTGACGATAAGCCGATAAGATCTTAGGTCACTAAAAGATCGAAAACCCTAACTTAGCCCGAAAATCCTAATTCGATCCAGAAACCCTAAAGAGATCAAATGCGCAGAGGCAAAACCCTAATACTCGGAGAAGACTCCTAAGATCCTAAATTAAGCAAATAACATGAAATATTAGATTAAAAATCAAAATTTCTCATAATTAGGGTAAAATCACAATTTTGCCCCTAGTACAATAAAAAGTTTTAAAAATCTAAAATTTGGCACATAAACACCCTAAATCAGATATTTAGATGCAATTAAATAACAAAAAATAGAATACCAATGAAAATAACAAAAATGCTCTTGCATGGCCGGCTACCTAGGAATTTGTGCACAAAAAGTCAATTTTTGCCTTTTTAAACTCAAAAATGAGAAAAAAAAATTGTATAAATTAAGTATTATTAGTACCCAAGACTTTTTATACAAGTAATATATATAATAATATAATATTATAGACCAACAAAGGCAAACAAATCATTATTAAAGTTTTTACCCACATAAATAAGTCAAAAAGTCACATCTAGTCAAAGTAGCTTAAAGTAGCTTAATTACCTACATTTAAACAATTAATTATTGTTAATATTTTTATAAACTGTAATAATAATAATAACACTAAAATAATTAATTTTAGTAAGCTAGAAGACCAAAAACATACATCAAATTAATTTTAAAAATACTTTCATGGACAATATAATGCTAAAATACTACCAAATAAGCACTTAAAGCAAAAATTGAGTACAAAAACCAACCAAACAGTCCCTTGGCCGAAATCCCACCTGATGTTCTTAAAATTTTAGCTTTCAAATCTCTTAAAAAGGGCCTCCACCTCCCATGCAACCAGTTAGAATTAAGAAAATTTCAAAAATTTCTTACACTAAATAATTAATCCCACCACTTAAAAATTCTATAAATAAGACCTACCTTCCCCACATCTTGTCTTTCATTCAGTCAAGTAGAGAGAATTGTGAGAGCTCCAAAAATTCTAAAAATCTCTATGTGTCAAAAACATGAAGAAGAAGAAGAAAAAAAAATCAAGAGAGAAGGTCATTAGAGACCAAGGAAACACCAAAGCCAAGTCCTCTAGCCATCCTCCACTCTTAGGTCTTCAAATAAGGTAAGTAAAACATCTAAACTTTATGTCCAATATCAACCTAAAACTCCTCTCAACTTATCTCTTAAAACACAACCAAGAACAAGAACCAAAAATAGGTAAAAAGGAGTCATGAAGAATGAATAGGGGTTGTGCATATGAGTTCTACTGTTATATGTGTTTGCAAGTAATTATTTTTGAGTTTAATGGCTTGTATAGGTTCTAAAACTTTGGTATGTATGAATACATTACATGCATGTAAAGAAAATACATTAAATTTAAACATATCATGAGCTAAGTTACCAAAACCCTAAATAACCTGATTTTCTAGGCATATTAAATTTCTTCCATGAACTTTAAACTTCCATAACTAATTGTAGAAAAATGATATAAGGGTGATTTTTATGTCCCAACCTATATTTTTATGTTCTCTTTCATACAAAATTGGTTTGAAGTGGTTTCATTGGGTAGAACTCAAGATATATTATTTTTACCAAAGAGTGTCAGATTTTGACCACTCTGAATTGCAGACCTAAACACTCTAGCTTAGAGTGAGAACCAAGCTTAGGTCAAAATATAAAACTTGTAGATAACATGTTTATCTTACTGTCCACAAAACATGAGGCAATATATGAAGGCTTGATAGGTCAAAACCCTTCCCAAAGTCACTGTTGTGATTCAGTGACTGACAGAGCTCTCTGTTATATATTTTTCTAGGACCTAAAACCTATGTTTTTAATGGTCAAATCCAAAGTGGTTTTCATGAGAAATGTAAATAACATATTAAACTAGATACTGAGCAAACATTAGCCTAAAATACTCTGGGATGGTTCCCCAAATGTCTTAAGCATTCTCTGTTGAAAATCGGATATGTTGAACCTTTTTATGCTGACTGAATTCTTTTTATAAATTAACCCAAATCATCAACTTGTTCCAAACAACTAGTCTTAGCACAAAATATGAAACTTGTAGGGGACACCTTAAACTAAAATCTCCCTAAAAACCAGACCCATAGCCTTTGATTGGATGCCCCAAAACCGAGGCCAACAAAGGTCTAAATTCTGCACTTTTCTTTGTAAAGTGCTGAATGGTTTTCTCTTAATTAAAATAAATGACTTTTTTTCTAAGATCTGACCTTAGTGTTAAACATGAAAGTTGTAAAAAATATTTTATCTAATTGGTGTTCAAAAATCAGAAATTAACTCCATGTCTAGGTGCCCCAAAACACTGTTGTAATTTTAAATTTGACATTTAAACATTTACATAAATTTGACTAAGTGTATGAGTGGTATGTCATATTGTGGGACTTGAAGATATGGACTATAAATGTATTATGCCAATGATTGGTGTACAAAATTGATAATTTGATAAATAAAAATCATGCCGATAGGTTGAATCTGTCACATAAATGATAGCTTGTGCGTCATATGCTGGTACTCTATGCTTTAGTGAATTGCACCTTATGCTATAAAGACTTGTACTTTATGCTATGTTGGTTTGTACGTCATGCCATATTTAGTTTCATACTATGCTATTGTTAAGTTGTATTTCAAGATATGAGTTGTTGTACCATAAACATCATTACATTGCACTTGGGGTATCTTGTGGGTTGCATCATGGACATTGGTTTTGGTTATTTTGCACCCTGGTCCTATTTATTGGGTATATGTCCATTTGGTTTTCATCACTTCTTGAGTTATAGTTACATTATAGAAGTGGTGTTGACAATGGGCCATATACGTCTTGAGCCGTGTTACGTCTTGAGTCGTATCACGTCTTGAGCCGAACAACCGTTATACACCGCTGTGATCAAGAAAGCTGATGTACGAGAACCTAACGTACGGGAACGTAGTGGTACCATTCGGGTTATTATATTGGATATGTTGACTTTGGTCCATGTACATCTTGAGCCGAACAGCCCCTATACACCGCTATGATTGGAAATGCTGACGTAGTTGGAAAAATACTTTTATTTGCTGATAAAAAAAAAAACTAGAGCTGAACCTGTGAAGTTTGATGAATTGATAACTATGCTAAGTGCAGAGGAAATGCATTTAACAAAAGACCAAAGAAAACAGTCTGAACCTACATCTGTGTTCGTAACCACACAAAAGGATTTTAAGTTGCCAATGCCAGATTCGTATCAGCCAGAGTCTCTCAAGGTCAAATTTCTCAAATGTTTACACCATTTTCTCCACAATACCTTTCATCCAATCCTTTTCATTCTCAAATGCCAACACCAATGTTCAATCCTCAAACTCAATCTCAATACAATAATGGTTTTAGATGCATCAATGGTTACAGAACCAAAGGTTTTAAAAATTTCAGACCAAATTCCTTAGGTGGAGTGTCATGTCAGATTTGAGGAAAAACAAACCATATAGCTTCAAATTATTATCATAGATTAAATCTTCAATATCAACCTTTTCCTATGCAATCTCTACTTCGCTCGTCCACTCAAATTCTTAATAATCAATACTCACCAAATCAATCTTATTCGTACGTTCATTTTACACATACTCCTTCTATGCCTCAGTCACTGTCGAATTACTACCAATCTCAGTGTCAATCTCTAACAGTTCCTTCTAATTGGTATTTTGACATTGGAGCCACAAGTCATGTAACTAATGATTTGTCTCATTTGTCTCTTCAACATCCCTATTCTGGAAATGAAGGTGTTCTTGTGGGGAATGGTTCTACACTACCAATATCTCACTCTGGTAAGGGTCTTTTGTCTACACCTCTTTTGCATTTTCAATTACAAAATGTGTTACATGTTCCCTCAATCACACACAATCTTCTGCCAACGCATAAATTTGCCAAAGATAATAGCTGTAAAATCATATTTGATGATTCTGGTTTTATCATTCAGGACATGATGACAAATCAAATCCTTCATCAGGGCCCATCCATGTCAACGGAGACTTTACCCAATTCAACATTGTTTTGAGAGAATCCAACCTCAAGCCTTTCTCAGCCAGTCTACCCCTGCAAATATTTGGCACAATAAACTGGGACATCCGAATTCTCATATGTTTTAGCAGTTGGTTCATCAATTTCATTTACCTATAATAAAACCTTTGAGTGTGAATTGTTACTCGTGTTAATAAAAGCCATAAACTACCTTTCCCTTTGTCAGTCACTTCCTCCAAGGCTCCCTCTGATTTACTATATATGGTTGTTTGGGACCTGCTCATATTTCATCCGATAGAGGTTTTAAATACTATCTTCTCGTTCTAGATGATTTCACTCGATATCTCTGGTTGTTTCCTTTACATTACAAATCCGATGTACAAGGTGTTGTTTCAAATTTTCTAACTTTTGTTCAAAATCAATTCAATACAACTGTCAAGTCTTTTAGATCTGATAATGAAGGAGAGTTTGTAAATCATTATCTCTCTAAAAATTTTCTCACTCAATGGAATTATTCATCAAACATCTTGCCCACATACTTATGAACAAAATGGAAAAGTATAGAGACAACATAAATATCTCTTAGAAATAACTCTAACTTTGTTACATCAAGCCAAAATGCCTGTAAAATTCTGGCTTGAAGCTCTTTTTACATCAGTATACCTCATTAATAGACTTCCACATTCTGCTATAAATGTTCAGGTTTCATATCAGTTGTTATTTCATACAACTCCTGATTATTCTTTTCTAAAACCTTTTGGGTGTTTGTGCTTTCCATGGCTCAAGCCTTACACATCTCACAAACTTGCAGCAAAATCTACACCCTGTGTTTTTCTGGGATATTGTTCATTTACTAAAGGCTATAGATGGCTTGATCCCTTGACTCATAAAGTTCATATATATAGACATGTCAAATTTATTAAATCTGAGTTTTCTTTTCCATCTTTACTTCAATCTCAATTGTCTACACATAATTCACACTTTTTTGCTCCTTTCAATTTTACCATTTCTTTAGCTGATTCCGATTCTGTTCCTTTTTCAGTTCTTATACCCAGTGCTACTGTTATACCATCTAATATTCCTCCTTGTTCTGCTACTGCTACTTCTCAATCCTTCTTAACATCTCTTATTGAACCTATTTCTCTTCCTCCTGATACACCTAAGCCAAATATAAATAATGATATTGTTGTTCACTCTAATTCTACACAAAATAATGACCCAACTGTGTCTATTCATGCCATGCTGACTCGATCCAAACATGAAATCTTTGAACCTAAAATCCCATTGTCATTAACAGCTATTCATTCTGAACATGAACCTAAATCTTATCATGAAGCTGCTAAGTTTTCCTATTTGGCAAGTAGCTATGGAGGTTGAGTGTGAGACCTAGTTCCATTTTTTTGTGATATATATATATATATATATATATATATATATATTCGATGTGTTCATTTACGCTTTTGTGTTGTAGAACAGCATGTACATACGTGTTTCACGCTTTCTCGAGTTTCGATAAGGCTTGTTTGGTTGGTTTCAGGGTTGAAAAACCTGTTTTGGCATTGAGGGTCGTTTTTCCTAGTAGCCTAGTCGACTGACTGGTGCAGGTCAGTCGACTGGGTTGGGTTTTTGTTGTGTTCTATAAATATCCAAACCTTGGAGATATTTTGAAAAATTTTACTTCTTGCTTAAGTTTCTCGTTTTTCTGCCTTCTCTCTAGACTTTTGAGGGCATGGGGCTTAGTTTTTGACAATCTGTTAGTGAATCTTTGCTATCTACGCCGTAGGCTTTGCATCCATCCGGACAGATTCTTGTTTCGACGAGGTTCGATTTTTGAGATTTTGAGTTTTGACTCACCAAGGTAGGATTCTAGATTATGTTGTCTTTAAAGGGTGCTACGTGCCGTTATATGCTTTTTCACAGGTTGAAAATGTTTTAAATGTCATATTTCATGTTTAAGCCTTGTTTGTTCAGATAAAAAATATATTTTATGTTTTTCTTGGTTTAGTACATGATATCGGGCTTGTGGATGTTCGTGGTTTTCGAAAGGTTGTTTTCAAAATGGAGGATTTATGAAAATCTTGAAAACTTGTTTTGGAGGTTTGGAGCTAACCATCGGGGTGAGTCTCAACTTTTAAATGTTTGATGGAAACATTTTGAAAAGGTTGTTGATCTTCATGGCGATGGATGATGTGGCGGTTGGCCACTGAATCTTTTTTTATATACATGTTGATGTATAACTATGTTTACGATTTTTCGTAGTTGAGGTACGTAATGGTTTTTCAAATGGTTCTTTAGATGTGTCGTGACAGCGTTTGGATTCTTCCCTCGGTTTTAATCCGTAAAGGGCTTGGTGGGCGCTTCTTCCCTCGATTTTAACCCGTAAAGAGCCGGTTGCCCCCGTTTGTGGCTGCGTTGTTATGATTCTGTATAGAACTTGTCATTACCTAGCAGGCCTTAAATGGTTCTGAACTAGAATAATGGGTAGGAGTCTATAGTTGTTGCCTTTGTCCCCGTGTGTGACAGAATCGATACATAGTAATCATTATTTATACCTCGGATGTGCGATCCAAGTGGAAGATAACGTTTTGTACTAGTTTTCATTAATTGTTAAACATTTTTTGCATTGTTGAAATGATTGGTTTTGAGGATGGAAAACTTGGGATTTTATGAAGTAAAACCGTTTTGAGACTCCCATGGTTGAGTTAGCTTTATGATATGTGATTGGATATCCTGCTTTACGGTTTCATAGTGTATTTCTATTGGACTTCGGCTCACGTTGTGGAACTTTGTGCAAACTTTTTTCAAGTATAGGTGATCACGAGGAGACGATCTAGAGGTTTATGTGGTGGCTGAAGGCTTTTATTTAGTTTTCCTTTTTTGTTCTGGATACATGTATTCTTATATGTGATTCCTATTTCTAAAGGTTTGTTCTATACACCTTGAGGCAATATATCTTATGCATGCATGGAACTAAATGTATACTGCTTATGAGAGATTAACCTTGGGTACTCTTTGTAGTTCCAAATGCTGTATGTTTGGGTTGATGGTTTTCCAATTCAAATCCTATTTTCATAAATAGTAGTTCGGTGGATTCTTTTACATGACCCTGGAGTTAGGGGCATGATAATTTGGTATCATAGTTCTGAATTCAAATACCTATGAGCCATGGGAAATGGGTATATCACCTTGTGATGATGATTGTGTGTGCTTGATTGCATGTGTTTAAGCGTTTTTATAACATAAGCAAGATAGTATGTTGAGCATGATAGTTTGTGTATATGTGAGTATGGAGGTTGGACCTTAAGATTGATTAATCTTGCCTTCGGGCGTTTGGATTAATAAATTTAGAAACCAAGTTAGAAATGCGTTTGGCCGACGTGTTTTCTAGCAAGGAATCTAAGTAGATTATCCAAATTGATGCATCTGTCTTGTCGGTTCTCCTCGGTATGTGAGATGTGTTTACATAATCTTGAATTGCTATGTGTTAGTATGATTATGTCTTTTATATTAGTAATAACATGTTATATGGAAGCTTATACTGTGATGTTGTTTTCATGTAGAGTTATGTCCACGTGGGGAGAACGTGGCCGTGGCCATGGTTCCGGCTGAAGGGATGTTCCAGTCCCAGATATTGGGGATGCTAATGCTCCCCAAGGATCGATTGACGAGGTAGATCTGTTGCTTGAGATGGTAGGCTCCATCCGGCAGCTGGCCGAGGCCGCTATGGGAAGGAAGAGTATACCTAAACCGAGGGCGACGGTCGCAATGTGCGAATTTCGATGTCTGGACCCTCCTACCTTTGCTAGGGATCCCAACCCCACAGTAGCCACAGAATGGTTAGAGCTGGTGACCAGGATTCTGGATACGCTTCAGATAGTGGAGGACGATATGAGGGTTTCATTTGCGGCATTTCAGTTGAGGGGAGGTGCTCATGAATGGTGGAAGTTCGTCAAGACTACAACGGGTGACACTTGGGAAGTTTTTACAATGGTATTTCTGGAGAAGTACTTCCCTAAAGCCACGAGAGATTGTTATCGGGAGGATTTCCTATTCCTTACTCAGCGGACTATGACAGTAGTCCAGTACGAGGCCGAGTTCACTAGCTTATCCCAGCTTGCACAGGAGATTGTTGCCTCATAGGAGTTTTGGGCGGCATTCAAGATGCACGTCTTTACAGACTTGGTGAAGATGGCCATCACTGTAGAGGATACTCGAAACGAGACGCATAGGGCCAGAGAGAGTAGGAACCAGCAGGATGGGGAACGTGCACAGTCTCAAGGGCACAAGAGGAAGCGCCACAGATCGTTTGGTCTGAGTTCTTATCCGGTAGGGTCGTATCAGCTATAGTTTTCTACACCTGCACCTTTGGTGGCCTTTATGGGAAGGTCGGAGCAGAGAGAGCTTATTTGTTATCGATGCAGATAGCCAGGGCATTGATCACCTGAGTGCCCGCTTGGGAGCCAGGTTCAGAGTTCAGCGCCTGTTTAGTCATAGGGGAGAGGGCCATCAGTATGTTTTGAGTGTGGTTAATCGGGGTACATCCATAGGAACTGTCTCCGAGGAGGGAGTATTCAGAGTACAACAGGAGCACCAATTGTTCCATCTGCTCAGGGACGACAGTCTTATCAGCAACCTAGGGCGCAAACATCTAGGTTTACAGACGGGGGTGCCTTAGTACAGTCTGGGAGACTGTCGATAGTCTAGGGTTATAGTGGACAGATCAGAGCACCACAGGGTAGAGAATATGTCCTTACTGATTCCAGTGCTTCTAAAGCACCAGTCGTGCCCGAAGCTGCAGCTACCCCATCCATGATTAGAGGTACTCTCTTAGTATTTAGATAATGGGCCAGTGTTCTTATCGATACAGAAGCATTGTATTCCTTTATTTTCTCTGCTTTTAGATCTGCATTGGGGTTAGAAACAGACTCGTTAGGTAGTGCGTTGAACGTAGAGACAATCAATGGGAATGTGGTGTTGAGTCGAGTTTGTAAAGCTTGCGAGTTGGAGGTCGCCAGTTGTTGTTTAGAGTTTGATTTTATCATTCTAGACATGACCATGTTTAATGTCATCCTAGGGATGAACTGGCTGACCGCCTATCGTGCTTTTATCGTGTGAGACCCTAATCCGTTTTCTTTTTCGACGTTTTTTGACGCGTGTTACGTGTTTTCGTTGCAGCATGTTTTATATGCTTTTGATGCATGTTTGAGGGTAGAGATACATGTGGGGAAGGTTCTGGGGGCCATGGGGTGTTACGGCGTGAATTTCGTAAATTCAAAAAAAAAAGATATTTTGGAGGCCAATAAATATTTGAAGTTAGATATTTTCATAAAGATATTTTTCAAAACATCTCCAACAAGCTTTTTGTTTTCTCTTTGCCTTCTCTCTAAGTTCTCGGGGGCCCGGGGCTCGATTTTCAGTGATCCAACAGTGGATTTCTGCTATTGGCGCGGTGGGCTACGCAACCATCTGGTTCGATTTTAATTTCGGCAAAGCTCAGTTTTGCATGTAAATCGAGACGTCGAGTTTTTAACTCACCGAGATAGGATTCTAGACCTGTATATTTTATAAGGGTGCTACGTGTAATCGAGTGCATTTTTACCGGTCGGATTGCTGTAGATCTGATTTTCTGTAAAAGTTGGGTTTTTGGGCTAAAATTGATTTTTTTGTCGATTTTGTGAATAAAATTGGGTGTCGGGAGTTTCTTTCGAGGTCTTAGTGTGAGGCATGGGTGCACGTATGTTTGAGGGTGTTAAAAGGGGAGTTTCGAGGCTTCGATCTGAGGTTTGGAGGGCTGAACCGTAGCTTGAAAAATGGTTTCTAGGTGAGTTCGGTCGACTGAACTCATAGGTTCAGTCGACTGGATCATAGTTCTTGAGTTCCATCGACTGGACCGTGGGGTTTGGTCGACTGAACCGTGCGTGAGGTGTTTTCGTGATTTTCCAATGTGTTATTCAGTCAACTGGGGGATTGGGTTAGTCGACTGAACTCCTGGGCAGTGTGATGGTGGTTCAATGGTTGGGTTTTGGTTTTCGATTGGTGTCCTATGGTATTCAATTGATTGATTTATGGGAATTAGTCGATTCAAATACCAATGGATTCCTTTTGGGGTTCGGTTTGTCGTGTGATGGTTTGGGGGTCGTGTTGTGGCCTCGGGTGTTTCGTTTAGATGCCGTCCTTGGGTTGACGTGCATGGTTAGATTTGAGGAATTGTGGCACGGTTGTCTGCGTGTTGGTTATGTTCGAGACGTGTAGGTCGGTGGTTTGATTTTAAGGTTTGGTTTTAGGGAGAATTGGTTTGAGGGAGGTTTTGGTGTTGATCTCCGTGTTTGATGTTGGTTGTCCCAGTGTGTGGACGGGTCCCGGTATGTGGACGGTTTGTTTGGGTGAGTGGTTATCAGTTTGTTTTGACAGGTGGCGTCGTGATATATTGTTATACTTAGTTATGTACAATTATAACTATTTATTATGCATGGAATATGTAAGTTGATTACATAAGGTGATATCGTTATGTGTAACGTGGTTTATACTTTAAAACCTAAAGTTTTATAGGCATGTTACGTGGTTTGTGGAACGTCGTGTTGATACATGATTATATGCTTTAAATCCTGGTTTAAGTTTGTATATGTGTATGAAATGAATTAGATGAATCTGTGATCCAGTGGATGTAAATCCTGGTTGATGATGCACGTGTACGTGTGTGGTTGTATGAGGTAGGCTACGAAGCCGGTGTATGAGGTAGACTGCGAAAGCCAGTGTCTGTGTGTGATTGGGGCTGCGATAGTCCTTCGGTTAAAGTCTGAGAAGATGCATTAGTTGGAGCAGTGGTCCTTCGGTAAAAGTCCGAGAAGATTCATGGATTGCATGTATTGCATATTGGAACGGATAGACTAATTTTCTTAAAAACTATGTTAACGGCCTGCGGGAGTCGTAATACTGGAATCGTTTTCAAGGCTCTAATGAGTTGAAAAATGTTTTTTGTCATCGCTTTCCCATTGCATGTGAAAATAGTTTTCTAGCTCTGGTGAGTAGTGCTCTAAAACTGTTTTCAAACTATTTTAATGGCTTGAAAGAGAGTCGAAAATTGCACCTCGTTTTCCTAGCATGTTTAGCTTATATTGCATGTGTTGTTTAGAATCTGCTGAGTTTTGGCTCACGGTGTGGGATTTTGATTTTCTTCAGGTACCGGTCACGCAGGTTGATTAGGAGGTGCGGGAGAGGTAGAAGAGTTGTAGTTTTCCTTTTTATTCTTTCGTTACATGTATGCTATAACATGTTTTTCGGGTGTTGGAGCCGTGTAATGTTGCCGTTTGGCGTTTAAATACAATGCGTGTATGGTTTATTTTGAGAGTATGTTCTCGGGCTGGGTATTATGTTGTTTGTTTGTGAGTGTTTCACGTGACCCGGAGTTTGGGGCGTGACAACTTGGTATCAGAGCTCTAGGTTCAAATACCTAAGAGTCGTGGGAAGAGGTTGCATCACCGTGTGAGGTTGATTGCGTGTGCTTGACTGCATGTGTTTAGACGCTTTGATAACATGATCATGCCAGCATGTTAGCTATGTGAATGATGTATATATGTGAGCATAGGGGTTGAATCTTAGGAGTGATAGTCCTGTCTTTGGGCATTTCGATTAATAAACTTGAGAGCCAAGTTAAAAAACTTGGGAGCCAAGTTAGAAACGCGTTTAGCTAACGTGATTTCTAGCAGGGAATCTGAGTAGGTTATCTAGATTGACAGGTCATTCTTGTTGGTTCTCCTCGGTATGTGGGGTTTGTCTAGCATGAACCTATGTGTATATGCGTTAGCATGCTTTACGGTTTAATGCTATGTGTTGCGTCTCATGTTCTATCTTTTTTATATATAGACGCGATGTCAGCGAGGAGAGAACGTTGCCGTGGCCGTGGCCGTGGCCGTGCTGGCCAAGGGGATATTCATATCCCTGATGCCGGGGATGCAAATGCTCCCCTGGGATAAATGGACGCGATGGTGCTGTTGCGTGTGCTGGTTGGTTCTATCCAGCAGCTGGTTGCTAGGGGTGAGACTGTTAAAGAGGGAGAGAGAGTGCCTGAGACGAGAGAGGCGGGGGTTACCATGGCGATGCGGGAGTTTAGGCGCATGGATCCACCTACCTTTGTAGGAGATCCTGCTCCTCTTATGGCAATAGAGTGGTTGGAGTTGACTCGGATTCTGGACACATTGTAGATTGTGGAGGATGAGTTGCGAGTGTTTTTGCCACCTTTCAGCTAAGAGGTAATGCTCACCAGTGGTAGAGATATGCTAGGACTACTATGGGGGCCACATGAGCAGCTTTTACACGAGTCTTTCTGGAGAGATACTTTTTGGCTTCAAGGAGGGACTTAAGCAGGGAGGAGTTCTATTCTCTTACCCAGGGCCCATGGACATCATGCAGTACGAGGCCAGGTTTACAAACTTGTCTCGGTTTGCACCGGAGGTGGAGTGCACAGATGAGTTGCTTTTGATGAGGTTTGAGCGGGGTTTGAGGCCGGCGATCAAGGAGCGAGTGGCTGTGATGGGATTTCGTGTGTTTAGAAAGCTGGTGGAGGCAGCAGCGAGGGTTGAGAATGCATTGGCTGAGACTCGAGCTTCGAGGGAGGCCAGGACATCACAGGGCGGTACGGAGGCACAGACAACTGGGCATTCCTACAAGAGGTAGAGGTCCTCTGGTACTAGTTTTCATCCATCTGGATTATCACAGCAGTTTTCAGCACCATCACTATCTGTGGCTTCGCCTGGGAGGCCGGAGCAGAGGGAGTTGACCTGTTTTCGATGCAGACAGCCGGGGCATCGTGCGTCGGATTGTTTACAGCTGAGACCATCCTAGATTTTGGCTCCAGTGCAGCCGCAGGGGAGGGAACCGTCAATTTGCTATGAGTGTGGACAGTCCGGACATATTCGTATGAATTGTCCCTAGAGAGGCATTGCGCCGGGCAGAGAGGACACACCAGTGGGTTCGTATGTGCCAGGTTCATCTGATTACCGACAGCGATCTTCTGCAGTTCAGACTTCTCGAGTGACAGATAGGGGAACGTTAGTTCAGTCGGTGTGGCAGCCGACAGCACCGAGTACTGGTGGACAGGACAGGATGGGATTGTCCAGAGCGTATTCTCTTATAGCTTCGAAGACACCAGTCGTGCCGGAGGATGCTGATATGCCTTCAGCGAGCAGAGGTACTTTCTGAGTATGTAGGTTACTAGTTAGATTCTTCATTGCATCTGTTTAGGGTTGGTTATGGATCTCGTGGATGGTGTGCTGTGTTGAGGTAGTGGTTAGTGAGGTTGTGAAGTTTGGATGGGTTGTAGATCATGTGTCTATGAGATAGTTGACCATTGTCTATGATGCCTGACCTTGTTTGACTAATATCCTAGGAATGGTTTGGCTGACCATCTCGTGTGCCTGTGTCAGTTGTGATCGACGGTTTGTTGTTTTAGCCTTGTGTTGAATTTCGAGGGAAAAATTTCTTAAAGGGGGGTAGAGTTGTGAGACCATGACCTGTTTTCTTTTTCGACGTTTTTCGACGCGCGTTACGTGTTTTCGTTGCAGCATGTTTTATATGCTTTTGATGCATGTTTGAGGGTAGAGATGCA
>JAULJZ010216582.1:0-16777 GCA_032270985.1 Heliamphora pulchella | reverse complement strand
AGCTAGCCTTCGCACTAGTCATCTTGGCAAGGACACTATGCCCCTATTTCCAAGCCCATACTATGGTCGCAGTAATCGATCAACCTCTGCGACAGATTATGCAGAAGCCTAATCTTTCAGGACGGTTGGCAAAATGGTCCCTTGAAATGGAGGAATTTGACATCAGATCCAAGGCGAGTTCAAAGCTAAAGAAGATAGGATGGCTACCTACGAGAAAGCAGCTTAAACGATATTCCAAGGCTTCAAGTACTTCTCAATTGTGCAGGTGTCGAGAGAAAAGAATCACAAGGTAAATACCCTGGCCAAAGTCGCCTCAGCCCCAAAAGATGAACTGAACCATGGTATTCCTCTATAATATCTAGCTAAGTCTGGCTTAGAATGGATGGAATATGAGTTACTAGAAGTAGGAGGAGATTGGGTACGCACAACCTAGAAGGACCCAATTGCGGCATATCTCAAAGATGGTGTCTGCCCGACTGACCAGAGCAAAGCAAGGATGTTACGCCATATTACCAGCCGGTAGACTCTTTTGGACGGGCAGCTTTACAAGAGAGGCCTGTCACTCCTATATCTCAGATGCCTTACAGAAGACAAAGGAAACTACGTCCTAAGGAAAATTCATGAAGGAGTGTGCAGCAACCACGACGGGGAGCGAGTACTGGCGCACAAAGCACAAAGAGCAGGATATTATTGGCCAACCATGGTACATGATGCTTCTGCTTTAGTGAAGAAATGCGACAAGTGTCAAAGGTTCGCAAACGTGCTGAGATAGCCCCCTATGAAAATGACCATGATCACATCACCTTAGCCATTCACCCAGTGGGGGATAGACTTGGTCAAGCCATTCCCGCTTGGGAAACGACAAACCAAATTTGCCATAATGGCCATTGACGAATTCACCAAGTGGGTGGAAGCTGAGCCATTAGCTAAGATAACCAAAGCCAACATAGTGAGCTTTGTATGAAAATCATTCGTTTGCAGGTTCGGAGTATTGAAGGCCATCATAAGCGACAATGGGAGGCAATTCGAGAACAGAAAATACATGGAGATTTGTGAGCAGTTGGGCATTCGAGTGCACTACACCACCCTAACTCACCCCTAAGACAATGGTCAAGTGGAAGTAACCAACTGGACTCTCGTAAAGATGATAAAGACAAGACTCGAGTAGGCAAAGGGTTTATAGGCAGATGAGTTACCTAGTATCCTATGGGCATATCGAACGATCACCTGGATGGCCACGGGAGAAATGCCATTCATGCTAGCCTTCGAGATTGAGGCAGTCATACCAGTCGAGATCGGCCTACCCAACGCCCGAGTAACTCAATTTGAAGAGAGGCGCAATGAAGAGGGCCTATGAGCCCACCTAGACACTATTTATGAGGTACATGAGAAAGCGGCTATCCGAATGTCCACTTACCAGTAAAAAGTCAAAAGACAGTCCGATAAGAGGGTCAAAGGATCAGAGTTCAACGTTAGAGATCTTGTTTTGAGGAAAGTGACTTTGGCAATTAAGGATCCTCAACAGGGAAAGTTAGGGCCAAGCAGGGAGGGACTCTATCAAGTGGAACAACGAGTCCGAGCGGGAGTATATCGTCTCAAAGACTTGGCAGGCAAGACCCTACCACACCCGTGGAATGCAGAGCATCTGAGGAAGCATTATTAGTGAAGTAATCATTTCCTATTATTAATAAAAAACCCCATTTTGCAGCATTTCACACATCAGCCTAAGGAAACCACAGTAAGTTTTTCAGCTGCTTAATAGCTCGGTCGACCTTAGGGAGGTCTGGGCTAACAAGAACCCGACCAATGCCTCAGAAAAATTTCCAATTGCTTGACAGTTCGGTCGGCCTGAAGATGGTCTGGGCTAACAAGAGCCCGACCAATGCCTTAGAAAAATTTCCAGCTGCTTGACAGTTCGATCGGCCTCAGGATGGTCTGGGCTAACAAGAGCCCGACCAAAGCCTTAGCAAAATTTCCAGCTGCTTGACACCTCGATTGGCCTCAGGATGGTCTGGGCAAATAAGAGCCCGACCATGGCCTTAGCAAATTTTCCAACTAACCAAGCTAATAAGAGCCCAATCAAGGCCTTAGCAAATTTTCCAGTTGCTTGATAGCTTGGTCGGCCTTAGGATGGTCTGGACTAACAAGAGCCCGACTAAGGCATCAAGCTGCTTGAAAACTTAACAAGCTTTTCCAAGTTACTCACAAACTTAAACTTCCTAATAACTCGGTTGGCCACCAAAGTACCGTGTGCTACCAACCAAAAAATATTTTTTTTAGAGTTATTAGGAGAGTTTAAGCTATGCAGAGTATAGTATAGAGTAAGAACTAAAGAGATACGTACACAAAGTATTGCAGAAGGATGCAATAGCCAGAAATTCAAGAGATATATAATAAATGGCCCAAAATGTGGCCATCGACACAACAGTAAAAGTTAAAATGTTCACTTGCCAAAACATGGCCTAAAATATTTACTTGCAAAAACATAGCCCAACCATCAAAAGATTAAAATGTTTGAATGATAAAAATAAGGAGAAGGGATCTTTAAGTAAGGGGGCTTGCAGGGATATCATACTCAGGTAGGAACAAAAAGAAGTTAAGATCCTTGAATGCTGATGCAAATAGCCAAAAATACTGTAAGATTGACCTTGAAAGCCCCGGGCAGCATCTACTCGACTCTTCACTACAGGAACAAGTTGGGGCTCTGCGAAAATACAACCCGAGTGAGGGTCTCTCCATACTCTCTGAATGCAAGGGGCATTGGGACCTAATTCCTCCCACTCTTGAAACTCTCATCCCTCACCAGAAAAGAAGAAAAACTTCTCCTCCCAGTACTTGTTGGAGGATGGGAAACCTTGGATGAGTGCTCGGTCCTCAGACCAAGTTGGGAAGAAGTACTACCCCAGCTGTTTCTCTTTGGGATAATAACAGTGGAGAAATTTCTCCACAGTCAAGTGATCTTCTCCCCCGCTAGACTCTTCCCATAGAACTATGCAGCCGAAAATAATACACCATACATTCAGGAGGTGTTAACCTGGAGACAAATCTAGAAAAGACAAAAGCTCTCAGACCATTCTAGGGAAGGGGAGGTGCAGCCCAGCCGAGAGGATGTGCTCGTATAAGCACACCTCTCCCGCTGCAAAAGAGAAGGCTCTCTCTTTGGAGCTAGGTTTCTTAAGGCAAACAAAGTTGGGGATGTGAAATTTTGCACGAATACGCTTAAGGTCAAAGATCCTGGTGGTGAAAGCTACAGATTTGGCGGCCAAACTCTTTGACAAGCTGGCCAGGCGTTTAGCCCCAGCACTTGAGGTTTCCCCTCCACCTTCCATGCTAGAAGAGAGAGAAAGGGAGTGGGTCCTCTCTAAGTCGGCGGCCGACCTAACATCTTGGGAAAAATCCTCAGTGCCCATTCTTATAATCAAAAGAAGGTATTTAGCAAAATTAAAAGTTTTGAAAAATAACTCCTCATAGTGAGGAGCTTTTATGCCGAAGGAGTGACCAAACTCTTTGATGAGCTGGCCAGGCGTTTTGCCCCAGTACTTGAGGTTTCCCCTCCACCCTCCATGCAAGAAGAGAGGGAAAGGGAGTGGGTCCTCTCTAATTAAAGTTTTAAAAAATAACTCCTTATAGTGCGGAATATTTGTGATGAATGAGTTCGTCGAAGAGATATGCTTGTGAGACTGTAAGAGGTGCGAAACGCGACACAGAAAATACAAAGGAGAGGAAGCGGAGAATAAATGATCAGGGGCAGTCAACCATGTTCCTTCTTTCTTCCCCTTTGCTTAAAAGAAAAGGGGAAGAAAGAAGAACTTCCTTAGAGAGGAGAGGAGGAACCCCAAAAACTCGAGCTTCAAGAAGATGCAAAGCTTTCTTTCAAAAGAAGAAACATGGCATCCCAAAAATGGCGATCTCAATGATATTTGATAGGCAGACAAAATATGGAGGCAAGCAACCCAATGGATGCGTCATGAGAGTCGTTAAACGTGTAGAAATGAATGACCAGGATGAAGCCAGGTGTCCCACATAACCGCCATGAAGCGTTGAAAAAGGTCCCGCATTTAAAGCAATGACGCTTCGAATAGCGCCGCCCAAATCAATGCTTGCGACGCTTGGATCGGATGTCATTCCCAAGAATGCATGTCTTACACCTCCTTGGGAATGGGGGACAATTCATGGTGTTGGCCAGTCCAAACAGACCGACCACTTGAAGGTCGCTTGGGGCTAGCCGGCCAAGTGTACCAACTAAGGAAGGGCGAATGAACACTTACCCATCGACCCATGATTCTCTCTAGATATTCAAGAATTTGCACCCTCGATTTATGGGCCAGTCAGGTACGTGAGGGGAATGAGCCAAAATATAAGGGATCCTCCCTAATCAACTCCATAAAACTCTCATAATAAGCAAAGGCAACCTCGGTACTGGTATGAATTATAACCTTTTACATTTCGCCAATTATTAATGACCAAGGAGCTGACTTAAGCATCGGAGGGTGTTCGGCCAACACCCGACCAGTGTTAGTTCTTGATTTCTGACATTTCAGGTCCAACTCTTTGGAATTCGTAGTCAGGCCCCAGTGATTCCTGTTAGGATTGTATACTAAAAATCACGAATTTTGTTGGTTTAGTATTTAATTTTATTTTTAATAAAATTAATTTTTTTTATTTTATGAGAATCTTAATGAGCAATGTATGCAATATCATTTCTTTAATATTATGCATGGATGTTCTTTATTCTGTACAGTATTTAATTTGGCGTGTAGAGTATGACTGCACACAGAAGATCGGATTATAGGCTTTTGCAGAATATAAGTATTTGTTCACAGTTTAGATGAAAATGGACAAACTATCGGTACGAATGTAGCATAGAGTTTTAGTAGGTCTGTCTTGATTACGAGGAACAGATAATAGTATCGCCAATTATTCTAACTCTCTGTACTAGTACACTTTGTGTGTATTGAACAGGATAATATTGGGGTAATTAATTTTCTTTTAACTATATAAATTAATTCACACCCCAAGATTATTATGATTGCTTATGCTATAAATCTCGAAATAATTATTATTTACGTATATTTAATATTCGTTATTTTGATTCATTAGAGGGTGTGATCTTATATGGGTCCATAGTCCCGGTGAGTTGGATAGCGGTATTAATTATATAGTGAATATTAATTATTGACGGAATCCAAGTTTCGATAGTTCGGGATTGACGATACCCCTTAAGGAAGTTTATTAGTTTTGACAAGGCTAAACCTTGCTGGTGAATTTATTATTTGGCAGTCAAATAAGTTAAGCAAAAGAGTTTGAGGAATTTGAAAGTTGCCGATTATATTAAATTGTCAGTAATTAAATTTAATTGGCGGGTATCGAGAATATTAACGTGGGGAGATGAGTTAAGCATTTAATAACAAGAGCTCAATGCAATTGGTCTTGAGATTATGGTTAGAAGTGCAGTCACAGTAGAAGATGTCACTTTCAGTTTTAGTAGAGATAAGATTTTAATTTTGAAATATTATCTTTATGTATCTTCTATTAGAAGGAATTTGATTTCAGTTTCAAATTTAATAAAGAACAAATATTCAGCTCATTTTAATGATTCTGTGATTGTTAAGAAAAATAAACATTTTATTTGTTCTGGTACATTGATGAATGATCTATATGCTATATCTCCTATCTCTCTTACACTGTGATTGACTAAATTGAATAACAAATCTAATTTACCATATAAGAGAAATGATCCTTCTTTAATGAACTAAACGTTTCTTTGGCACTTACGCTTAGGTCATATTAATCTAAAAGAGATAAATAGACTGGTAGAAGATGAACCTTTGAGTTCATTGGAAGTAAAGGCACTTTCAGTCTACGAATCCTACTTAGAGGGTAAGATGACCAAAAGGCCCTTTTCGACCAATGGATATAGAGTAAAAGAACCGTTAGAGTTGGTTCACTTTGATTAGTGTGGTCTTATGACTATCTGAGCTAGAGGTGATTTTGAGTACTTTGTCAATTTCAGTGACAACTACTCACGATATGCATACATTTACTTGATGCACCGTAAGTCTGAATGCTTTGAGAAATTCAAAAAATTTAAGACAGAGGCAGAGAAGTGTCTGAGTAAAAGTATCAAATCGCTACGATTCGACCATGGTGAGGAATACCTCTTTGGAGAGTTTAAGGATTACTTGTCGTCAGAGAGAATTATATTCCAGTTGACTGCACCGGGCACTCTGCAGCAGAATGGTGTAGCACAAAGAAGGAATATGACTCTTATAGAGATGGTAAGGGTAATGATGACTTATTCGAATTTACCCGATTCATTTTGGGGACTTGCATTAGAAATAGCGGCTTATATTTTGACCTTGGTACCATCTAAGTCAATACCTTCTACTCCCACAGAATTGTGGACCGGATGCAAGCATAATCTGAGACATATTCGAATTTGGGGGTGTCGAGCACATGCGCTAAAAGATAACGCGAGTAAATTGAAACCGAGGATAGAAGTCTATTTCTTTGTTGGGTATCCCAAGGGAACAAATGGTGATTTATTTTATAATTCTAAAGATCAAAAGGTCATTATTAGCATCAATGCCCAATGTTTGAAAGAGAATTATATTATGGACCACAGGCCCAAACGTAATATTATTTTGGAAGAAATGAGATGAAGTACCAGTAGAATAGAAAAGGAACCACAAGTCACTGATATCCCATTATCTCGACATAGTGGGAGGATTATCGGGACATGTGCAGATCCTAAACCAGATCAGGGTGCTATCATTAACATGCCTCACGAGCATATGGGTAATGGTGCACTGGGTTCAAATTCTGTACAACACGTTACTGCTGGTACACAAATGCAGTTAGTGTCTCGTCATAGTGGGAGGATTGTTCATCAACCCGATCGGTATATGTTCTTGGGAGAGTCTTTTGACAGAATCCCGGTAGAATTGGATACTGAACCCTACAACTACAACGAAGCACTCTGAAACAAATATGCAGATCTTTGGTAAATGGCTATGAATTTAGAGATAAAATCTATGTATTCTAATCAGGCCTGGAAACTTGTAGAACCACTTAAAAGATAAAATCCATTGGATGTAAATGGATCTATAAGAGGAAGAGAGGAGCAGATGGGAAGGTTAAAACCTTCGAAGCTAGGCTTGTTGAAAAATGGTTCACTTAGAAAAAAGGGATCAATTATATGGAAAACTTTTAACCGGTAGCCATGCTTAAGTCTATCCGGATTTTCTTATCCATTGTGGCTCATTTCGATTACGAAATTTGACAAATGGATGCCAAGTTAGCTTTCCTTAATAGAAGTCTTGACGAGCGTATCTATACAGTACAGCTAGACGATTTCATAAAAAAGGGCTAGGAGAACATGTTGTGTAAGATTAAGAGATCCATTTATGGACTTAAGTAGGCATCGAGGTCTTAGAATACTAGGTTTGATCAAACTATAAAGTCTTATGATATTGATCAAATTCTAGATGAGTTATGTGTGTACAAGAAGCGTGATAGAAATGTGGTAGTTTTCCTAGTATTTTATGTAGATGGCATCCTACTCATCGAAAATGATATGAGGGTATTATCTTCAGTTAAAGTATGGTTATTTGGACAGTTCGATATGAAGAACTTAGGATTGGCCAGTCACATTCTTGGGATCAAACTTTTGCGAGATCGAAAACAAAAGATGTTTGAGCTTATCACAAGTAAAGTATATCGATGACATCTTTACTCGTTTGAGCATGCAGGATTCTAAGAAAGGATTTTTTCTTTTTAGGCATGGAATCACTCTATCTAAGGATTAGTTTCCTAAGACACCTGATGAGATAGAGAAGATGAATGTGGTTTCTTATGCTTCGGCAAAAGAAAACCTAATGTATGCTATGTTTTGTACTAGACTCGACATCTATTTTACCGTTGGCATGGTTAGAAGATATCAGTTTTACCCAAGGTAAAAGTATTGGATTGCGGTAAAAAATATAATCAAGTACCTGAAAAGAACTAAGGATCATATATTGGTTTACCATGAAAATAGTCTAGTACCTTTGGGGTACACAGACTCGGACTTTTAATCAGACAAAGATTTTCATAAATTTACCTCAAGATATGTGTTTACCTTGGGAGGTGGAGCTATAAGTTGGAGGAGTATCAAGTAGTCTTGCATTACTGATTCTACCATAGAGGCTGAGTACGTGATAGCTTCTGAAGCAGCCAAGGAAGCTGTTTGGCTCAGGAACTTTTCGTTGGATCTAGATGTGGTACCTTCAATTTAGTCGGCTATTACACTTTATTGTGACAATAGCGAAGCAGTTGCAAATTCGAAGGTGCCAAGAGTCCACAAGAAATAAAAGTACATTGAGCGTAAGTATCACTTGACACGAGAAATTGTACAGAGGGGTGATGTTGTTAACAAGATTGCATCAGAGAATAACCTTGTAGAATCTTTTACAAAGAGCTTACAGGCTAAGACTTTTGACAGTCGTGTAAAGGGCATGGGAGTCAGATGTATGACAGTATGATTTTGAGTATAGGCGGGAGATTGTCAGGGTTGTGTACTAAAAATCATGAATTTTGTTAGTTTTCGTATTTAATTTTATTTTTAATAAAATTAATTTTTTCCATTCTATGAGATTCTTAATAAGCAATGTATGTAATATCATTTCTTTAATATTATGCATGGATGTCATTTATTCTGTATAGTATTTAATCTGGTGTGTAGAGTATGATTGCACACAGAAGGCCAGATTATAGGTTCTTGCATAATATAAGTATTTGTTCACAGTTTAGATGAAAATGAACAAACCATCGATACGACTGTAACACAGAGTTTTAGTAGGCATGTCCTGGTTACGGGGAACAGATAATAACGCCGTATATTGTTCCGACTCTCTGTGCTAGTACACTTTGTGTGTATTGAATGGGACAACATTGGAGTAATTAATTCTATATTGACTATATAAATTAATTCACACCCCAAAGATATTATGGGTGCTTATACTCTTAATTCTAAAATAATTATTATTTGCATATATTTAATATTCGTTGTTTTGATTAATTAGAGGGTGCGATCTTATATAGGTCTATACTCCCAGTAAGTTGAATTGTGGTATTAATTATATGGTGAATATTAATTATTGACGAAATTCACGTCTCGATTGTTCGGGATTGATGATACCTCTTTAAGTAAGTTTATAAGTTTTGACAAGGTCAAACCCTGTAGGTGGATTTATTATCCGGCAGTCAAATAAGTTAAGCGGAAGAGTTTAAGTAATTTGGAAGATGCCGATTAAATTAAATTGTCAGTAATTAAATTTAATTGAAGGGTATCAAAATCTTAATGTGGAAAAATAAGTTAAGCATTTAATACAAGAGGTCAATGCAATTGGTCTTGAGATTATGGCTAGAAGTGCAGTTACAGTTCTTTAGTGGTATGAATTGTAATTTAGTATTTTATAAAAATTGTAAAAACCACTGTAAGGTTTTCATAATTACCGAAACCGTTTAGAGGTTTGCATATTTACATAAACTACTGGAAGGGTATTTGGATCAAGTAAAAGTCTATGTCATAATTACTCCACAGGTCCTTGCTGTAGCCTTATAAATATGTGATTAGGCTTAACCATTTTTTAAGGGTTGTTTTTCAAGACTAAATTTGATCAGGTTTTGCCGGTACAAGTTCTCGAATGATTATAGCCCACACTACTTTCGGGAATCACATCGAGAATATAGTAGAAGGTCTGCTCGGAGTTTTAACTTGGGAAATTAAAATTCATAGTTGAAGAAACAACCAAAAAGTATTCATCTAAATTAACTGTGGTTGCACGGGATTTAATTTGATCATTTGACATCAAAATAATTTTATCTGGAGTCTGTTTTGGCGATTGCCCATCTAGTTTTTTTTATTCGAAAAATTATTTCCAAATCAATGATCTTGGTAGTTTGCCTATCGAGGTATCATCAATATCTAACCCGACCATCATCTGAAAACTTCAACACCACTCCTTAAAGAGTCAATTATGTGTTCTCTTGACACCAAGGAAATTTCGCACATAAAGAAAAATAATCTGTTGAAAATTAAAAAAGAAGAAAAGCTCGAGGGATGGATCAATTTAGATGGATTGGACGACATACCAATGAATTTTCTAGTTTGGACTCTATCGTTACAATAATAAATGTTGGCTGGAATAGTAAGGAGCGGAATGGTGAGGAGGATTAGCCTATTAGGGTACCTTGACCCAACCCACCTACGATACCTCTTTTCGGATATGTGAACGTCTTAGATGGAATCACTTTACCCCGGTTATTCGAGAAAGAGGTATGTGTTTAAGAAATGGAATTTGTGATGCTCTCGATGACACTCATCTGTATCGAAAAGGATTTGTGGGGAGCAAAGATTGTAGACAAAACTTGGGTTACTAACGCAATAGAAGAAAAAGAAGGAAAAAGAGGGAGTAGACCACCTTTAGGCTATTAACAAAGAATAAAGCCAAGTAACAAAAGTCAGAGAAGTGGCAGATCTTTAGGAAGGATTGTAGGCACTAGAAAAAGAAGTTAACATTTGACAAGGTGCAATAGTTCATTTCAAGCTGGCATGTTTAGAAAATGGAGAAGCAAGCAAATGAGCGAATGAGTGAACAAAGGAGAATAATTACAAGAAAAAAAAGATGCAATTCTGAGACAGCTGAAGGAGGTTCATGCAAATCTCAATATCTGGGGACTACTCACGGCGCCACACAAGAATAGCTTGATAGTTTTAAAATGTTAGTTATGATATACTCGAAAATAATAACAATCTGTCAGTTTATCAAATCAGAAAATAGAAACCGTTTTTAATCAAATTACAGCAACCTTAAATGAAAATATATTTAAGTAAAACTAAGCAGAAATATATAAAGAACGGGCACTGTTATATAACCAGAAACCATTATACGATTTTGTAGAATAGGTTTTTTTGTGTATGCAGAAACTAGAAATAAAAACAATACTATATTAAACAAACGGAACAGAATAAAAATAATTTTGTATTAAACAAATGGAACAGAATAAAAACTGTGAGTAAACTGAATAAAAAAAACGAGTACTGATATATTAAAACAGTACCGAGCAGAACATAAACAGGGAAGCCGAAAGGAAAAGTAGAACAGAACTATAAATAAAATAAAAATGTAAAGCCTACAAACAGAGACGGTGCAATCGTGTCCAACGTTTGACATTGTCTCTTTAAAACAGATAGCGCCCACGCCTCGGTGCTTGCAGTGGAACGGGCGTCTACCTCTAGGATAAAGCGATTGCCGTGTGCAGGAGAAGCACGACAACCTGCACACACAGCGAACGTTGCTGTGTAGAACTTTCTCGGGCGAATGGATGATACAGAGTATTACTGAAAGCAGAATGTTAGCAATGGAGGAGATGGATTTTTGGATACTAGAAATGGGTCTGGAATAGCCTATTTATAGGTGTTAATGGTGTAGCGACTCGGACCTTTGGTATTTTTGAAACATTAGTGAAAACAAATATGTTATGTCCAACGGAGATGCTTGGAAGTGTAAATTATGCGTGAAAATTAATTCTTGAGCTTATATGTACTCGTTTCTGATGGTTAAGGGTGAAATTATGCAAGAAGAACGTGGTTGGATGATATATTGTACATGTGTGGTTCAGTTTTGGCAGCTTCTGTTCAGCTTCGCATTCTGGGTTGACCGCTCTAGTGGTGGGGATCCCGCTCGAGCGGACAAGTGGCCGAGAGGTTCTGGAGAAGGGGACCGCTCGAGTGGTGGGGGGTCCGCTCGAGCGGACTGGCGCGAATCTGGCTTTTTAAATATCGCACGAGGCTCCTTTTTTCATATTCTTTTCTTTTCTCTCTCTCTCTAAAACACATGTGAGAGCTAGGGTTTAAGTTGGAGAGTTCATGGAGCTCTATTTGCCCCTCTCGGTGGTGATTCCAAGCTCCTCTTTCGGTGGAGTGTTCGTTGGAGCCCCGATATTGGCGTTGGAAGCTTCGTTCTCACCGCGTGGTTGGAGATTTTCGTGGATGGAGCTCGTGGGAGGCTTCCTCTTGTGGATCTAACTTCCCTAAGATAGGATCTAAGACTTCCTTGGAATATTTTAGTGATATGTGTTGTATTTTTCCTATTAGTGAACACAAAAGCATGAAACACATGTTTTTAAAGCCCTAAATTGAAGTTAGATGGTAATGAAGGTTTAATCTTGAATTTAGGAGGGAATTAACATGTTCTATCTTGACAATATCATTTATGGGGGTTGGATTGCACAAATGAGAAACTAGGGTTTGGAATTTGGGCTACACCATGAGAAATTGGGGGTTTTGTGTATAAAGAATCGGTGTGATGAAATTGAAATGATTAATGGTCAATTGGGGGTTATTACAACCTATTGTGAATATACTTTTGTAAATTAATGAGATCCATGTTGATATCAAGTTTAAGATGTGGGCTTTACTGAATAAAACCAATGTTTGGGAATTTGGAATTGATGTGAGTAGTTAATTTGAATTTGAACTCTAAAACAACGAAATGGTGAATGATGGAAATATATATAATGATGTGGGTTTTGTCGAATGAAATAATGAATTTGTGAAATTGAAGTCATATGAGGGTTAATTTGGGTTTGAGCCCTAAAACCAATGAAATTGTGAATTTGGAGCTATGTGATGAATAATTTGGTTTTGAGCCCGAGAATAAATAAAATGCGAATGATGGAATTGCGTAAAAAAAAGGGTTTGGTGAGAGGAACCTTTTGGGTTGAACTCACGTGTGTGTGTTGTGTTATGAAATGCTAAAAAGGACCGGTTTTGAATTGTTAAGGTTGGGCACGAATTGCTCCTCGGTAAAAATCCGAAAAACTGCGCAGATTGGGTTCTCTGCCCGCGGCTAGCAAACGGGAAAGGACGTAGATGGGTTCTCTGCCCTCTGGTTGACAACCGGGAATAGACGAGTTGTCTCGGGGTATAGAACGTTCCGTTACCTCATGGGGCCTGTGTGGCCGGGTTGAGTGTAACGCTACGGGGTCTATACACTCGTCCGGCGCCGGTATCTACGTTATTAAACCACGAGTTGGTGAAATGTGTCAAGTGCCAAGAAAGTGTGTGTTGGCATGTGTTGCTGCGTGCGTTGTAAATGATTGGGTTGGTAAAACCTTAAATTGGAAATGAAACAAAATGGTGAAAAGGTTATGGATTAATGGGAAATGATAAAGGGATTGGAATGGTGAGACCTAAATTAAAGAGATGAAAAGATTGTGATATGTGGAAACGTGTTGGGTAATAAGAGAAGTAGAAATGTATTTGATTAATTAAGGATGATAAATTGATTGATTTCATGGAACTAAGGAATATGGAACAATAATTCTGTTTATAGAAAACTCGGTTATGCAATGAGAACTTATTGGGGATAAACAATATGTTTTGATTAAACTACGTGTGCATCTTGCATAACCACCCTCATATATCATGCATGTATTCGAGGTTAGTCTTATTCCTATGAGCTTCGGCTCATATTGTTCAATAACATTTCAGGTGATAGTAGGAGGAAGATTCCGGGCTGAAGTGACAGTCGTTGAACCCTTGACGTAGTTTGTGAGATTATATTTCTTATTGGATGATTAATTTGGAGAAATGGATTTGTATGGATGTAATTCTTATTTTATTCGGATTATTGTAATTAAGGGTCAGAATACCTATGTTGTAAGGCCTTAGAGTTCTTGTTATTCATGTTGTGCATGCATGTGAGGACGTTTATTATTTATTGAGCAAATTTCTGGTGGTGAGTTTTTGAATAAAGTTTGAATTTCAGTTTTCATGGAAATGATGGATGTTTTAAGCTTCTTGAGTATTTTAGATCTTGTTTTAAGAGTTTGAATTCATCTTCCGAGATGAAGAAGAAATGGTTGTTTTTCTTAGTCTTAGAAGGTTTTTCACGGTTTTGGAAAAGGTGCTCTCGGGTACTTGACCGCTCGAGCGGTCAGGAGTCCGCTCGAGCGGAGTTCACTGGGGTTTATTTGCTGATGAATATTTAACGCAGGTGTTTTCAAAGGGAGTTTTGAACATGAATGGAGTATTTAAAGGCATAGTTTACAAAGAAAGAGCTTTTATATCGGGTTGGCTTTCAAGAAGTATATTCAAATTGTATTAAAACGGGGTAGGGGCGCTACAAATGGCGACTGTTCACCTTAATCCGAATAGGTACCACACCGGTTTGGCCTGGTGGTTGGACCGCCCAACAGGCGCGAACCGGTTCGGTATTCTCCAATGGTTTGGTTCGGCAAATAACGGTAACATTAATGAATTTAAAATTTAAATAATTAAATTTTAAATTCAAAATTTTAATGAAATAAAATTTCTGCAAAAAGATAAGGGTTGATCCCGAGCCCACAGTCCGCGATCCACGACCCACGGACCCGAGCCCGACCCGGCTTGGTCGGCCGGCAGTGGCGGCGCGCGCGTGCGGGGTTTGGATTGAACCCCACCGTTGGGTAGGTCCTCCCCCGTCCTCAAAACTGGGTACCCCCAATGGGAACACCCCTTAGGCTCAACTTGGTTTATATAAGCCACTCACCCAAGTTTTTCCCAATCAATGTGGGATTGAAAAGCCTTTTATACCCACTTAGACACTCACCATTTTCTCTCCCAAGCAATGTGGGATAGAACTTAGTTATCATTATATTGCCAACTTTAATGGAATACTTTTGGAGTCAATTTATCATTCACCCATTAATGATTTTGCATGCCACAAAATTCATGATTGCTCTATTTATGGAGATAAACAAATTAGAATTTGGAATCATTAAAAAAGATTATTCCAACACAAATATAATTAGCTTCAAAGTTAGCTAAAAATCATATTATAATTTTATTCAAAACCCACTCTTTTTTCCAACAATCTCCCACATGAATGGAATTTGACGAAAAAGAAGATGCAACAAGATGCAAATACTGAGAATGTTCAATAAGAAAATTCTGCATAGGATAGGTAGCTTTTGGCTTTGAACCTTCCCTTATAAAAAACTATCAAACTTACTGGCTAATTAGTGGATGCGATGTCTTGAACTGTTCAGCCATTTGTGTAAGCTAAGATAATAGAGTTCACACAGAATTTTTCTAAACATAGCTAGGTTCTCTCGGTTGTGCCTATTTTGGCCCTGGGCAAATCCTGGTTTCATGAGTGCTATTAGAGAATGTAGCCTTAGAATTCTCACAGAAGTGGCCCCTTCTCACTCATATAGGTGATTCTTATTAAGAGTATCATGCTATACCCCACTTGAATTTCAAGGTATAAAAACCATTAAAAGTATAGCTTAACCTAATAATGCTACATGTATCACTGTACTATCATAGGAATGGGTAGGAGATTTTATCTCCACAATAATGACACTGAGTCACACACAATTCGGTTGTTCCTTTGAACCTAGATCTTAGGATCTCCAGTCAGCTAGATTGGGTTGCCATTGAGACGACTCTTAATTCATAGGCTATAAGTCCATTCCCCTCGATAAACGACTAACTTGCTCTCCGCATAAGCCTTTAGTTAACGGATCCGCTATATTGTCTTTAGACTTTATATATTCAATGAAAATTATTCCACTCGAGAGCAAGTATTTCACGGTATTGTGTCTGTGACGTATATGTCTACACTTACCATTATAGATATTATTCTATGCCTTAGCCATTGCAGATTGACAGTCGCAATGCATGCAGATGGCTGGTATAGGTTTAGGCCACATAGGGATGTCTTTTAAAAATTGACGGAGCCACTCTGCTTCCTCTCTAGCTTCGTCTAAAGTTATGAATTAACACTCCATTGTGGACGTCGCTATACACGTCAGTTTAGACGATTTCCATGACATAGCTACTCCACCCAAAGTGAATACATATCCACTTGTAGATTTTGAGTCATTATTTTCAGATATCCAATTAGCATCATTGTACCCTTCCAGTACAGTTGGATATCTAGTGTAGTACAACCCATAATTTTGGGCGTATCTCAAATATCTTAGTACCTTTATGATTGTCTGTCTATGGTCAGTCCTAGGGTTACTAGTATATTTACTCAATTTCCTCACAGCATATACAAAGTCGGGTCTCATATAATTCATTAAGTACATGAGATTCCCAATGATACGAAAATATTCCACTTTTGATATGCCTTTATCTGTATTCTTAGACAAATGCAGATTTATATCTACAGGTGTCCTTGTAATGCGGATATCACCCTTATCCAATTTGTCAAGAATTTTTCTAACGTAATAGGACTGAGATAAGGCATATTCATCAGATATTTTAGTGATTTTCATCCCTAATATAACATCTACTATTTCCATATCTTTCATGTCAAACCTCTTGTTCAACATATTCTTGGTAGTTTTAGTAAAAAAATTATTACTACCCAAGATAAGTATTTCATCAACATACAAACAAACAATGACATAACCTTTGTCAGTGTCTTTCACATAGACACATTTGTCACACTCATTTATTTTGAAATCATTTAATAGCATTACACTATTAAATTTTTCATGCCATTGTTTAGGTGCTTGTTTTAATTTGTAAAGGGATTTAACAAGCTTACAAACCTTCTTCTCCTGTTTTGAAGCTATAAAACCCTCAGGTTGTTCCATTAGATTTCTTCATGTAAATCTCTATTTAAGAAGGCCGTCTTAACATCCATTTGATGTATTTTTAGATCAAACAATGATGCAATAGAAATCAACATCCTAATGGATGTTATTCTGGTCACAGGCGAGTAAGTATCAAAATAGT